>LKNJ01003398.1:0-45192 GCA_002120245.1 Maccullochella peelii
TGTATTAATCTGAATCTGCAATGTAACTGTAACTACAGTTATCTAGATGTTGTGGAGTAAAAAGTACAATATTTGTATTGTATTTGTATACTGGCTCAAATACTGGCTTCAAGTTTTGCTGTGCTAGCTGTGTACTGGTAGTGCAGCTGCATGGTTGCTAGGCGACGGGGGTGGCGCCTCGTGACGCAAGGGTCATGGCGGGTTCATCTGGTGACGTCCTCTGTAGACCAGACCATCTCATTTAACAAACACTCGGCTCGGCCTTCGCGGTCTACGAAGGCCACGCCTTCGAAGGATGCGGCCCCTGAATTGGGACACAGCTATAGAGACAACATGCCTCAATGCACAAATGCTGCTAATTCGCATGTGTATACTATGCTTGAATCATTTATTGTTTCAAGGGAGTTTATTATAACTCAAGGTATCACACACCCTTTATAATTACTTACGTGTGGAAATGCAGGTAGTGGGATAGTTTTGACCTAAAGGCCTATGAAGAGGGGATGAGCCAGAATAAATGGCAACCAAGCATCTCAATAGTGGAAAAACAATAGTCTGAGTCATTAACTTCTGTCAAGGCACAGGGACCACATGTCACAAATGCTTGCATTGTCCTTTTCTTTTTCCCTGCAATACCAAGCATGTTTTTCCCTTCCCTTTTCCCTGTAGGTGCACAATTGGAACTTGGTACTGCTGCATAATGGGTTACAAAGCGACATCCATGCATTGTGTCTTAAGATGCCTGTGCTTCATGCTTCTCCATTTGTTTAGTGCAGCTCAAGATGAAGACATAAGAAGTAAGAGTGCTTCTGTCTTCATTTTCTCACACTTTGTTATGCTTGTCCATACATTAAAAACTGTCAAATGCATACAAATGGCAATGGTGATTTCATGTACTGTAAATGCATTTTATTTAATGTATTCCATCAAACTAGACATGGTGTATTGACACCATTATTATACACTGCTGACTGTTTATTTCCTGTCTGCTTCAGGTTGTAGGACCGCACCATGTGATTTGGTCTTTATTCTAGATGGCTCGTGGAGTGTTCAAGATGTCAGTTTTGAAATAGTAAAGCGATGGCTTGTCAACATAACAACCAGCTTCAACATTGGGCAGAAGTTTACCCAAGTTGGAGTTGTCCAGTACAGTGACAACCCCGTTTTAGAAATACCTCTGGGGAAGTACTCCTCTAACAAAGACCTCATCAAGGCGATGGAGTCCATTGAGTACATGGGGGGAAACACAAGGACGGGGACAGCCATTAAATTTGCTACAGACAAACTGTTTGGCCTTTCTGAGCGCGGCCCTTTAGGCATTTCCAGAATTGCTGTTGTCCTCACAGATGGGAAGTCTCAAGATGAGGTTGTGAAAGCAGCAGAGGAAGCAAGGAAAAAAGGAGTAATTCTGTTTGCAATTGGTGTTGGGTCAGAGACAGAAGACGCCGAGTTGAGGGACATTGCAAACAAGCCATTTTCAACTTACGTGTTCTCTGTTGAGGACTACAAAGCTATTTCCAGGATTATCCAGGTCATACGACAGAAATTATGTGAAGGTAAGCAACTGCTAATCAATGTCTGCAGCCAAAAGTTTCTGCTCAAATGTTATAAGGTCAAATGAGGTCAAATATTTCTTTCATGACAGTATTCGTGGTATCTCTTCACCTCATTTGTCTCCATTATTCTCTGTTATTGTATTTGTCCCTGTGTTTGTCTATTTTTCTATTTCACTGTGTTTGTCTGTTGCAGAGATTGTTTGTCCAGCAAGAATCCCTGTAGATTCCCGCGATGAGAAGGGTTTTGATATTCTGTTACATTTAAATTTGGCTAAAAAAACAAAGAAGACACAAGGGGCATTTTATGGCTCCAAAGCATACGAAGTGACATCTCGTGTCGACTTGAGTGAAGCTACGCGGTAATCACCTTGCTTTTATTCCTTCTTCATCATCACCACTGTATTCACAAGTTGACTGATATCTTATATTTGGTTAACCAGGACCCTTTTTCCTGATGGGCTGCCTCCATCATATGTTTTTGTGGCCACACTGAGGTATAAAGGATCAGTGGCAATAGAGGAGTGGGACGTATGGAGAATACAGACGCGCGATGGGAAACCTCAGATGGCGGTGACTCTAAATGGACTGGACCGCACCGCCATGTTCACCACAACCAGCGCAGCAGCAAGTGGAACTCAAACAGTTACATTTTCACAACAGACAGCACGGGTAAAGTAACACTAATAGTAGTCACTCCACTGATTTTACACATTATGATCAGTTAAGATCGGTTTCTTACACCAGTACAGCTTGTATAAGCCTGCGCTTCAGAAGTTATACAGCACAAATCTTTAGAATCAGAGTGGGCATACATAATATTACCAAAAGATGATTCCTAGATCCTGTGGTAGTTTCTATTACTATTTCCTAACAGTAAATAAGTGTCTCATATGCATCAGTCATATCTTCAAAATATAAATTGTGATATCAGCCTTCGTTTTTCTGAGCCTTTAAAATGCCACAATCTGTTGAACAAATGCCATAACCATGACTACTTTGTATTGTCCAAGTTTTAACACATCAAACTGCACCAATCAATTACTCAGTTCCTCCTGATTCCTGCTCTGAACAACAATTACAGCACTGTAGACACTCCCTACAGATTTTATTGTTTGCTTTTTAATGTCTTTATCAGCACACTACCAGCATGTACTGTATTAATGACCATTTCCTGTTCTTTGTCTATGGCAAAAAAGCTGTTTGATGAGAAATGGCACCAGCTGCGACTGCTGGTCACTGAGGAAGATGTTACTCTTTATGTTGATGACCTGGAAACTGAAACCCAACCCTTGGAGCCCCCTGTCGGCATTTTCATCAATGGAAAAACCCAAGTTGGAAAATATGTCAGAAAGGAAACAACAGTGCCAGTAAGTTTATCAACATCATCAACAGCCCTATTTTCATAAAATACATGTTGTTTGGTTCCCAGAGAAGTAATCCAGCAGTACGTCAACTTGACTATAGAAAAAGGGAACAGTTTGTTTAATAAGGAGTTGATCAAACTCAGTACTGGTATATGCAGCATCACACAGTACTGCACAGTTTATTGCTACCTCCTAAGAGACTGCTCTTACTCTGTGGATAATAAATCCTTCGCAAAAATGAGCCTTTTTGTCCACATGGTCTTATTAATCTGTGTTTTATTTGTCTCAATTGGCACATTTTGTGCCACAAATGCTGTATTTGTAATAAATCATAATGGTGCTGCGCTGTAATTTGCTCCGCAGAAGGTTATATAGTGTGCAGTTTCTTGAACGTTAATGCAAATACATCCCTGCAAACATAATATAACATTTTAATGTAATAATAATATGGAAAAGAAGAATAATTGCATTCTGCACAATACATCCTTTTATTCTAATTGTCAATATGATGTAACACTTTTTTTTTAATGAAACAATAGCACAAATTGACCATTTAAAATACCTCAGACACATATGTAAGCACTTAGGCAGGTTTGGCATTGTTGCATTTGTGGCCATAATGATGGTCAACGAAATACAATACATGTAAAATAAATCTAAATCAAATAACGCAGCCACTTTTAAAACAAAAATTCTTAGTACAACTCGCTGTGTGTGATTATAATTTATACAAAGAAATCTATTGCATAACATAAGAAATAATAGAAGATGGTCTGTGCAGAAAACACTTTGTTTAAAAAGAAAGAAAGAAAAAGAACATATTTCATTCATGACTTATACATCTCCTACGACAGCCAGTTTATTGACACATTATTATGGCTATGGATATTAACATGAATCACAGCTTGGCTGTGAATGTTATTGTGTGTACTGATCCATTGTTATAAGGGCCATGTAGTTTTAAGCCATTTAACAAAGTGAACGTACTTACGTAAGTATCATTTCTGGATAAAGACACTTGTAATTGGAAACAGATTTTGTAATTGGACCTCTAAAAGTACACCACAATCGACCACAACGCAATTTTAAATCGCATTACATTAGCATGAACTATCAGACCAGACCAGACATTCCTACCATGTTTATAAAAAAAAAAAAAAACAACAGTTAACAAAATGTAAACTACATTGTTTTAGATTGATTTATGCCCCCAATCATGCAGTCATACTCATGTTTTCATGAGGCTGGAAATAATGCAAATCATATGTCAGGATCATCTTTCTGCTCACATGGTAACTGAAGTGAAACAGTCTATGGGACACTCTGGAGCCATTTTACCATCAACAAAATACCAAATAATGGAAGAATAGTGTAACGTCGCTGCAGGACACTTCCAAACATTGAGGGAGGTCTGGCAACATGTAGCTGCTCAATGCCCAATGAGGGCACTTATCTTTCCTTTAACAATTTCAATTCATTAGTGGCAAAGCACTGATAAAACTAAATGTTGCCCATATTACAATTTGTTTGTTTTGTTAGCCTGTTTGGAATCTTCAACAGCAGAGGTTGTGTTAATAACAAGAAGTTCTTCTTGTTTTGTTTTTTTTGTTTTTTTTGGTTTTGTTTAGTTTGAAATTCAGAAACTTCGCATTTACTGTGACCCTGAGCAGAACAACCGAGAGACTGCATGTGAAATACCCGGAGTTGTAAGTACAGGAGTCTGCTTGGCTCTGCACTTGTTTTTCAGTCCAAAAGCAACAAAGATAACTTCTTCTCACCTACTTCTCACCTTGTCCAACTACATCTGTTTCTGCTCTGAAATGCACCGCACAATTTCACCATCAGTTAACTCCACACCGAATGCTGCATGGCATAAAATGACTTTCTTGCTTTATATTTCATTAGTACAGTGTATTGTAGTATTGTGTAGTGAAAGTGTAAACTCAGCATATTCGGTTTAAGTCACATCTGTTTATGTATAAAATAATTTTTTGGAGGAGAACCCATGGCTCAGCTTCAAACATTTGCACTCAGTATATTTTTTTATTGTCTGCTGGCACCAACTGTGTTTATGAAGCAGTGGCTCGTTGTTATGTTGGCTTAGAAACTGCTATAACCATAAAGCCAGTGCCAAATTACTATTTTTAATGTGAGGCTGTTGAATAAAAATATCAAAAAAGACAAGATGAGAAGCCTAAAGTTACAAATGCTTGCCAAGTACTACGACTTCTCTCTGGTCTCTGTGTGCAGTTTAATGGTTTATTTACAATGGAAATCTCATAGTTCAGTTATCAGTTTCTGTTTGAAAGGAGCATCAGATGCCTTTCTGGCAAAATCTCACAGCATTGGATTTAAAAACAGAAAGACATCCAGCTTACAGTGCACATTTTAGCAGAAAGACCTGCTTGTTCAAAATAAATTACAGATTCATTTTGAACACAGCAGTTAAGGTAAGTTTTCGTGATGAAAATGGTTAATGTAGTTTAGAAAAGGTTTCAGTATTGGATTTTGTGAAATTTACATACATTAGGACATTTTTTTGATCTATCGATTAATCACTCATTTTGTAAATGCCAGAAAATGGTGAAAATTGTCCAAGGTGACATCTTCATCTGCTTGTTTTGTCCAACCAACAGTCAAAAAAGCCAAAGAAATTCAGTTTACAATTAGTAGTAGAAGACTATGGAAACCTACAAGCACATATTTACATTTACAGTAAGAAGCGGTAACCAGAGAATTATGGCATGTTTTCTCAAAAAATGACTCAAAAGGATGAACGGATTGTTAAAATTGATGCAGATAGTTTTCCGTCTATCGACTAATTGATTAACTGACTAAACGTCGCAGCTCTAACAATTATAATTCTGTATGTGCACTCAGTGTCTGGTCTTGTCTACTGTCTACTAGATACTTTTGTTCTTTACAGTGCTACAGTCCTGATTACAGTGAACCAACTCAAGAACCTTGTGTTTGCCCTCCTGGGCCCCCTGGACTTCCAGGAATAAAGGTCAGTTGTTAAAGGTTTCTTCTTTATATTCAATTTCATTTCATTCTGTCTTACTACTATACTGCCACATGAATGCAAAAGCGCACACACTATGCTGTGAGATATCAGAGAGTAGAGTCTGTTCCTGGTTTGGCACAGAGATCTACATTGTCCAGCTCCTCAGTATTCAGACAGTTGGTTAAATACTTATTTTAAACAGTGGTATTCTGTTGAGATTAAATGAGAGAAAAATAACTTAATCTTTAACAATGTTGGTTTATGTGTAAGCTCAGGAATGACAAAGAGACTAAATGGCTTCTGTTGGGAGACAGAACACAAACTTCCTCTTTCTGAAAGGTCAGACTTGAGGAAATGTGTGTTGGTGATGTCTAAATGCTGCTCTCTGTGTCGGATAATTATGTGATGAACACATGAGGTAGCACTTTACCAGTAGGTCAAATCCAACTACAGTCATCACAGCCTGTAAACACAGTTTTCCTTCACACCAGTAAATTTCACGAATTATGGACAAACCAAACAGCCTCTTTCTTCCAGTTAGGCAAATTGTGACTTGTCATTGTAAGTAAGTTATGGTTAGTCTTGTAATATCCTGTTGTATTGTACTGTTTGCTTGAAGCAAACCAGACCTCTGCCTAAGACAAACACTGGTTGGTGAATGGAAAATTACCAAAATAGGGAATAAAACCTACATCTACTTCTTTATTGATCACAGGGCATCAACCAAATAATAGGTGCCCCGGTCATAAAAGCCTTTAAACAAGGCCCTTTTGAAAGATATTACCATAGCAACAAAAGTCTTTGTTAATAAAACCTACATGGGTTCAGGCATGTTTGTGTTTATAAGATCACCGCTATGTTTTTACTACAGTTAGTAATAGATCCAAAATGCTGGGACCATTGCTGGCTAGCAGATGTTCCTTATAACCCCACATAGTGTTCAAGAGCATCTTAGATAAAATGCTTGCTCAGCATGGTTTATATATCAATCAAATCAACACTCGACGCACGAGAAAGCATATTGTTACCAGAGATATTTAAAATGGATTCATTTCTGCTGCTTTGAGGTTGCATGATCGACAAAGACATACAGACAACTTGTTTTAGTTACTCATGATTAAATGACCTCATTCCACTTTTTTTTAGGGGGAACAAGGAAATACTGGCAAACCCGGTCAGCCTGGACCTGTTGGTGCTGATGGTAAGCCTGTGAGTACTACATAGTTCAATATACAAACATACAGAACATAACTCTCAACAACACTGTCACAACAGCATCCACAACAGCATCTGAGAAAATGCCAAAACAAAAAAATTGAGTTAATGTATCCCGTTAGGTCATGACAGTTTCTGCTTGTTAATTCTATGTGGTCAGGATTTGCTTCAGAATGTTAAAAAACAGTGGTAAATATACTTATTTACTTATTTTTCCAATGGGTAAATAAAAAACATCTCTGATTATACCTCTGGTGGCAGCACAGTGGTGATTTTGTGTGATGAAACCCATCCAAAAATGAACCACATGCTCTACGCAGCATGATCAAAAAGTCAGAGAAAGAATCCACCCTGCAGCGTAGAATCACTGAGAAAACATGCACACAGTTGAGGGGATTCAAATGTTTAACCAAATGTGTGTATCTCTTGTCTTTCTTTCAATTTTAAGGGTATTCCTGGTGGTAGAGGAAGTCAAGGGCTTCCAGGTCCACCAGGGGTAGAGGTAAAGAGAATCTCAGTTAATTTACCTGTACTTTAAATTCCGCATCAAGAATACAAAATTTAAAACTGGTTTCCTTTGGCACTTCTGTCAGGGTCAACGTGGGCCGGATGGGTACAAAGGCGAGCAAGGGAGGCCTGGTGTTTCGGTAGGAATGTCAAAAAGCAGATTTGTGACACAATCGGCTTCATTATTGACACTAATTTGTGACCACGAATAAACTATATCGTAATACAAGTCTGTTCTTTCAGGGTGAGAGGGGTATGCCTGGATTACCAGGATCGCCCGGACAACCAGGAGAGAAGGTGGTGATGTTAATCATTCAAATGTGATGACTGCATTTCTTCTCGATAATGCGGCATCTAAATGTTGTCCAATATTATTTATCTACAATTTAAGTAAAGCATAGAAAGTGAGTAAAATGGCTGAATGCGCTAACTGACCAAAAGCTAAGAAAAAACTATTTCCATAGAAAAAAATTGTTAAAAGGTACAAAACACACATTGAATTGTCAAGGTAAATCTTTTTATGAGGTCAAATGTAGGATTAACAGGAAATCCCTGCTAGACACATCAACTTGAACCGTTTGAACATCGCTGCATCAATCACTCTAGAAGCCATATGTTATAAATATAAAGCCTGATCCCCTGGGAGAACTTGGGAACTTCTATACTGTGGGACAAGAGCACTTTGTAGAGAGAGCACGAGTGTCATCAGAGACTTCTTAAATGTGTTCATATTTCCTGACTTTTGTTCTGCCCTTTCCTTAGAAACCTCAAACAGTTGTAAAGCAACAAGCAAGAGGTGTATCTTGTTTCTCTTTTTGCCTTGCATCTCCTCCTCACTCCTTAGCCTCCCAATTACAGTAAGATCTCAGGTAGAGATGCGAGGAAGACATGTGAATAAAAGTCAGTGTCATGTGAATCAAGGCAACATGCATGATCCCCTATCTGTGAGATCCTGACATACATGAAAAATCACTCATCTATGGTCCCAGCATTTTGGAATCTAACAAAACAGATCACACCGCCCAGAGAGAACTATATGTCTCACATGGCTATCAGTTAGAAATAAAAACGCCCTCTACAATATAGCCTTATATTGCTAAGGAGAAGGTGTATAGAGGAAATGGATAAAAAAATAACATGTGAATGAATCTTCTTTTATCATATGAAACCTGACAGCTCAACATATTTAAGAATCCCTAAGCCTTAGATGACAACGAAACATATTCAAAGTGTCAAGGTTTTAAGAAATCAATACACTATCTAAAGGTAGGCTACACAGTAAGTGGTGCCACAGCTGGAAAACTGCCTTTCTCACTGCTTGTATGTTGTCTAGTCACACAGACTAGACAACATACAATCAGTTGACGCTGCATGTTAGCAGCTGCCATCATATATAACAATATGTAAGAAGTCAAAAGCATATGAGCCACACAAGGGGAAAGCACCTGTGAGATTAAAAATGTCAGCTGCCACAGCCAGTCCAAATAAAAGTGGAGCAAATTGATACAATAATCCACACAAAGGGGAGACAGTACAGCAGTTTGTGCCCACTGGGGAGTCACAGCAGACTCAAGCAGAAGCCTGACAGTCCTACAGCTTTATCCTGAACTTTTTTATTGCTCTGATCACTTTAATGTTCATCTGAACAACATTTTGCATTTAGTGTTATTTTGAGGTACAGTGAGGTAATGTAACCTCTCTAGATTGCATCACCTCTGTCATATCATCCTACCTTGCAATCAGTGTGACCACAGGGGCCCCTGCCAGTTGGCTGAAGTGGAGAACAATTCAAGCAGTTAATGTCATTTAGAAAATTGTCTCAGCTGTCTGCAGACACATGTCTGCACCTGGAGCGAATCCTCCTGTAGCATCTGTCCCATTATTATGGTTTCACTCACAGGATGTACTTGGACTGCCTTCTCAACTTTGTCTGATTAGGTCAAATACTTTGGGTTTTGGCCATACAAAAGCACAAAGAGAGAACACAATGGGGCTCTGCACTGCTAAAGATCAGGCGGATTTACTATATCTTTTTTTATCCCATTTCCAGTTATACTTAAAACATGAAAGGACCATGGCTTTCACTGGTCTATCAAAGTGCTCTTTTAAAATCCCATAATTAGACATCTAATCAGTGTAATGGTCTGAGGCATCATGAATGATGAGATGAGCGTCTAGAAGGTGCACTGCTAGTGATTTTCCATCACTTCTTGCATGTTAAAACAAGACAACTGCTAAATACATTATAGTTCAGAAAAGCTCTAATCAAATAGGTTCTACAAATAGGTAAAATAGTCACAGTACTGTAGAAAAAGTGGTAAATATTTTATCACGCCACTGGTCAAATGTGTTCAGTTTAAAATCAGAATTAATTGTAATCTAATTATTTGTATGAGAAAGTTTTCTGAGTCTCAAACTAACCAGACCAGTGTGGCTTCTGGACATTAGGTTAACTGTAAAGCATATTGAGGATAATACTTCTACACTAATGCAAGACATGTTATACACACAGACACGTGTGTGAGTCAGAAATAGTGCTTGACATCTACATCTGCATAGACACATTATCAGTTATACACATCACAGTCACGTTGAACCTCCACATCTCATCCAAAAACAACTTGAGTATCAGCAATAAATGCATCAACAAAATGACCATCTCGACTCTACAGCCACACTAGCATCTCTGTGAGGCTGTACTTATAGGCACAGTGGTGCTTTGAGCTAAATGTTAATGCCAGCATGCTAACATGCTCACAATGACAATCCTAACAGGCTGATGTTAAGCAGGCACATGTTTACTATGTTCATCTCAGTTTGTTGAGATATTTCAGCCTGGACCAAAGTGGTGGACTGACTGACTAACCGACCGACTGACTGACCGACATTGTCATCCATCCAGCCATGCCGCTACCATGACTGAAAATACATAAAGCATCCCCCTTTATATGAAACAGTAAAGAGCTCAGGTGCCTTTGGCTCTTCCACAATTCAAACTCTAGCCATTTGCCATTCAACTTTAAATTATTCTTTGTAGGTGCCAAATGAAAACGCTCCAAAATGTTTGGTCTAGGTAAATACATTTCCCTCATGTCTGGGTCAAGAGGTGTTTGCACTCCAGGAAAGCTAAAGACACTCCATGCACCACAGAACAATCTCTGAAGACCAGGAGGTCTTTAACCAGCAGGGAGCCACTTAAACTTCTCTCAAAGTTAGAGGTAATCCTCATCTACCTTTCCAAATTGTTCCCATATTGTAAGACCACCCAAGGGTGTAGTCTTATTTTCCTGGCATAGGACCTAGAGAACGGAAACATGAGATGTCTGCTAAATTAAGTCAGAAGTACATAATTCAAGGATACAAGAGGAAGAAAGACAGTTAGCCACTTTGCCAAAAAAATTGCTGTTTGTGTATTCACAGTCTGTGATACTTGTTCATGACCACAGTCATTCATCACCTTTAATGCTAATTATGTGGGCATCCAGTCTGTGCTATTGATCTCTGTAGTTCATTAACACTGTAACTACATTGGCGGCATTCATTTTGACAAAAATCAGTGTACCTAATAGGAAACCCACAGTCTAGCTTGGAGAATGAACACGCCTCAGCCTGAACGCTCCTCAGTGCATCTGCATACTGAAAGCAGGCTTTCCTGCACACCTGAGATGTGCAAACACACCAGTCATTTCTTACACTACCTACAGTATGCTAGCAGTCACACAAACTGGTACTCCCTAGCAACACAATACAACAACACAGTAAAACTCACTGCAGCATAAAGACAAATAAAGCACAAGCACTACCAGCTGGCTTCCATGATTGTGTCTTTGCTGCCCTGGCTGCAGAGCTCCCAGTCAGTGGCACCCTGAGTCTCTAAATCCCTTTTGCTGTAGCTCGTTTGTTTTGGACTGGAATTCCCCGGGAAAACAGAACTGTAGTGATGGCCACAGCTGGGGAGATTATTTTTACATATTTTGATACCAATGGAACATGAACACATGTTCCTGGGACCTATTTAACTGCTCAAATTGAAAGAAAGAAACTGTCAACACTTTCACTAAAATGTCTTTTTATATACGAAATATCTTTGCAAATTAAGCCACAATAAAAATGCTGTCACCCACAAAAGTCCCTGAGCCAGCAAGTAATACATTAAATATGTCATTTGGTTGTACGCTGTACAATAATTTGTTCCCTCTTGAGTTGATTAGATTATTTTTGAATGGTGGAATGCAAAAATCTGAGAAAATAAATAGTTCCAAATGCTGTTTTTTTTATTCTGAAAACGTGAAAATGCAGTGAAGCATTATTCCCCCAAGTTTTGGCACCATTCAGCAGATACTTAATCAACGTCTAGTTTTAGGTCAACTAGTGCAATTTTAAAAATGCCAGACTGACGCAGTGAGACACGTCACTCCCTTAAGTTTCAGTTCAAACAGATAAAGTCATTGTCCATCCCAGAAAAACAAGATCACTGCTGACTAATGTCAAACACTGACTGCATATTTGTGACCATGTAGACTTTACAATGGGTCTATGAAGTGCTCTTGTCTCACACTGTATAACTTGTGCCACCTGATCTGACTGATAAAGAGTTGTTAAAGTGTTTTGCTCACTATTTATATTACCAACATGGATGATCCTGTCAAATGAGTGGCAGATTCATCACTGTCAGGCCAGCTTAGACCTTAGAAGGTAGGAACTATTTTTAGATCACGTCTAATGATCATTTTAAATCTTCGAACTTTTCTCAGGGCTCAATAGGATCCCCGGGAATTGCAGGTTTACCGGGAAAAGCTGGTCATGTGGTAAGGGTGCAGACAATCCTAATGGCTAAAAAAACAGCTCAGTCACTGAACATGACACAAGAAATATAACAAGTTTAACTGGATGGCATGATATTTCCAGGGAGAAAAAGGAAGTATGGGACCTACTGGGCCATCGGGTTATCCAGGAGAACCTGTATGTATAAAACACTTCAGAATCAAATCCAGAGCTCATGTGCCATTACAATCGTGTGTAAAATCCTTTTCTGTGATTTCAGGGCCTACCTGGGAGAGATGGAAAGGATGGATTTCCAGGAAGACCTGGTCAAAAGGTCTGTTTGTTTTGACAGTACAGAGCAGTATGGTACAAAGATCATTCAGGGATTAGGAGAATAATAGAAGCATGAGGTTGGCTAAGTGTGCACAATTTTAACAGACTTTGCTGTTCCCAAAAGTTGTGTTGTTGATGTTTGGCAATCATGGAAATGTAGTTATACAACACTGGTGTCCCCCTTGTCTTTTTCCAAACCCCATCTGACATCTTTTGTAAACATCAAAGGCATTCTCCATGCTTTAGATAGATGTCTATTTAATAAACCCATCACAACATGTAAGAAGTATGAGACAATGATGTGTATGCAGGGCTCATCACTAGGAATTTGGATGAAAATGTAATGTATTAATAATGTTTTTGTTTCTCCAATGTATTAAGGGGGAAGCTGGGGTCAGTGGTATTCCTGGTGCTGATGGAAGGGAAGGCCATCCTGTGAGTCGTAAACACATACATTACTCATTGTACATGTTTGGTATTTTGTAGGTTGTTTGAGCTGTGTTGTTATTGTCTTACATCTTTACTTGGACTCGTAGAAATTGAGGATTTGATGCAAATTGCAAATGCCATACAAACTGTAGCTGACATGAAATAATACTGTAAGTAACAGAAGAGTAAAAGAGGCAAATACTGTTCAAGAGCTGATAATATGTATGACAGATTTGCACACAGAACGTTTTTTTTACTGTAGTAAAACTGTGTGTGTGTTAACATACTGTCAGCAGTACAGAGAGTACCCCTGACAGCCAGTAAAATATGGGTATTTCCCCTGTAGTTCATCCCAGGATAACCCTGTTATGTAACAAGCAGGCTAAGGCTATAATCTAAGGCAGTGAAATTAACTCATCGAATGCTGTGGTGCTCTGGCAAATCTGTTTTAGGAAGAAAGTGTTTCAACTGGGCATCCACCCCACTGATCATGATTATAAGTGTTGTCCAAAAGTTTGTGATGGGTCTACAAAAGATGAGTCAGTTGCTCCACAAGGCTGTAAGCCATTTTCCCCCACCAGAACAATAGAGTTAGCGATGTCTCCAAGGAGACAGGGTTAGTTCTCTACTTCCTCAAGTTAAAACAAGATGAAGTTAGCACTCAGTGTAGGCCCCAATACGGGGATTTCTTCACCTATAGGTTGAGTGTGAGTGTCTGGGTGGCTCTATCTATATTTCTGTCTCTCTGCCTGCATGTCTAATCTATTCACTATGCACATATGTTACTCAAACTTCAGTCTGTGGCAACCACTAAGCATCTGCAAGCATTTATCTCAGAAAAAAAATAACTAAAACAAAAAACTAAAGAGGCTTTCCAGGGTAGTTTTGCTGCATTTGTTGAACCACATAAATGTTCAATGTATTAAATTATTTATTTATACATTTGTATCTGCTTTCATTCTTACAATTTAAATAGCAACTGCTTTTTGTATTATTGCACTTATCAGCAAATAAAACGTGTGCACAGTTCAATTGCAGGACATACAATTCATCTAAGGATTGTACAGATCAAACCTTAGACAGTGCTCTACTACTGCACAGAGTGAAATAGTTTAAAGATGGAAATGAAATCCATTAAATTAAAAAAAATCTTTTTGGAGTCATTTGGAGTGATTGTATTCACAAAACTATTATTAGAAAGAATTTAGCCTCAAAAAGCACCACAACCATGTCTCTCGACTTTTCCTGTTTACCACTGGGGAGTGTAACATTTTGGCAGACATTTCTTGATGCACCATGTCAGTCATGTCATGTTTCTTTCTTAAATATATTTATCTGCAATACAGTATATTCTGTTTCCTTGCTCCCAGGGTATGACTGGATTGCCAGGAATTGCAGGCCTGAATGGACAAAAGGTAAGCTCCTGCCTAGGTAACAAGTTCCTAATGTTTGTGCAAAATAAATTCATCAATGGTTTTACATTATTCTTTATGATCATGTTTGACTGACATGATTCTCATTTAAGGGGGAAGCTGGTTTGCCTGGACCCAAGGGCTTCAAAGGATCAACTGGACCACCTGTAAGTTAACAGCTCTTGGACTATTTGTGTATACTGTAGGTTCAGTTCACACCAAAGTGTTAATATTGAATCTGAAGAGTTACCAAAACAATTTCTTCACTCTCCTGTAGGGTGAGATGGGTTTACCTGGTGTACCTGGTTTAAAAGGACCAATTGGATCCAAGGTAATCATTGTAATTGTGCCAGTTAGAAAATTCCCTTTGAGCTTCTTCAAATAGCGATGCAGATGCAAAGCTACAATGAAGCTAGCAGAAATAATGACTGACTTTCATCTTACCAACAGACATCAAAAAGATGTAATACAGTCTTTAAAATGGATAAACTGTGCACTAAATATAATGTGAGTTTATCCCCCTCTACATCCCTGGGGCTGTGAGCGCGCTGCCTCAAACTGTGACCCAGAAAATTAATACCGTAGATCAATCCACACAAGCTGGAATTAGCAACCGACAAGCTGCAGGCCGAGCCATGTCATGATTTAAGTTGAGTCTAAGCGCAATGTAGTACAGTTATACAGCTACTAACAAGTACAGAGGATCAGTGTGACGTATTTGACATTACATTCCCAAGCCCTATATCGTCAAGCCTATACAAAATGCATTGCAGTGCACAGCGTCATTAGTTTGGATAAGGTTAAATCTTTGAAGCTCTTGCACCAAAATGTAGAAATGCATAGAAAGCTACTTGGATCAGCAGCATTGCATGTTTTGTTTGGTCACTGTTTTTCTAAAATACACTTACACTAGCACAAGTAACGATCTCTTGGCCACACCGGCAGTGCTATATTAAGTGATGATCCAGCCCTACTGCTTTCGTCAGTGGAATTTTAGTGGAAATGTAAGCAGTCTGGGCTTGTCTGGTCTGGACGCTCTGTCTCCTAATCACTTTTCATTAGCTGATCTGCCTTTAACAAGCCAATGTGTATTGGTAAATGGCACACAAGTGAAAAGCTAGTTTATGGACAGACAGGCAATACTTTGATTTTATGGCTGAGCTTCGGACTGTAATTACTGAGGCTTGTTCAACTGGAAAAGAAAGCATACGACTAGACACAATTAAACGCTAAAGCTGCAAAACACCCAAACCTCATGAAAGTAAGCAGCAGTCGAGTCAGTGAAATGTTGTGGTTTGGATGTTGTCTCATTGTATGTTTTCTGTAACATAAGACATGTTTTATTTCTTAATCAAGGGGAATAAGGGCGAAAGTGGGAATCCAGGTATACAAGGAACACCAGGGCCTGTGGTATGTTTCCATTTAAATAATCTAATACGAACCAGGTGGCTGTATGTCTGATTTAAAATACTGTAATAATCCATTGAATCAATAAGCTGTGAGTGAATAAACGTGTGTTTATCCACAATGTAACAAAGTATTTTAGAAGTTTTATGTCCTACAGTATAAAGTGTGTTCTTGTTTTTAATGATTGGTGTTAAACTAAATACTATTAAAGGGGAGTGCAGGAGAACCAGGAAGAGCAGGTCAGCCGGGGCACCCTGGCATGCCAGGCCTGAAGGGCAGCAAGGTACAACACAGTTTTTTCTGCCAGTGTTGTAATTCTGCTGTCTCTCCCCCTTTCACCAGTTGAAACCTTTTCAGATATATGACTTATGATCATGAGAAATCATAGTTTGTTGTTGATAACTGGTCAGGGTTAACCCAGTCTGGTCAAACATAAAATTCATGTCTACTGATATTTAGTTATGCACGTTAGTTTGCCAGAAATTCCAGTTGTAATAATGACTCAACCTCCATATCAGTAACATACTTACATCACAATGAATTTTTAGGCAAGAACTGTAGTTGTAGCAATTTCATTACCATGTGTTATTTTTGGACATTTGTACAAAGTTTAAATAAGCCGGATGTGAGAAGTCTTCACTGTCAAGTATAAGGATGTATTCTGGCAATATAATTTCTCTGTAAATCATTTGGAACTCGTCACAAAACAACAAAATGTACTATGAAGTTATAATCCATGTCTTTATTTTTGATCAGGGTCAAAGAGGAAATCCAGGTGAAAGAGGAGAGAGGGTAAGAGTCGAGACAAAATTACACAGCCACCGACGCTTACTGAGTCACACAAGCAGATCATACTATGATTGTATTGACCTCTGTAATTCTTATCTAAAATAATAACTCAAACTGAGTGGCTGAGAGCACGACACCAGCTTTAAATATATGTGAGTGTACCTTATCATCAATGGGTGTCGGATTAAGAAAATAAATCACTAGCACTGATCTGTTTTATTAATATCACAGTGTGGCACTTATCTAATAATTGTTGTAAGGTTGTATTCAACACTGTAGCCAGTTTATAAGTAGCGGATCTCTATTAGTGGAGGAACATATTGTCTTAAATTCATTCAACATAGAAATCAACATATTTGCAGAATCCAGAGGAAATCAAGCATCACTTATCACTTTTTGATTATGGGTTTGGAAAACAATCATGTGTCAGCTACATTTTGTCTTTTGGAAGTATAACTGCGCATTTGCCGTTCTACTGACTTCCAACATGGTTTTCCCCATTACGCTAAACTGGATCAATCACAATATGTAATCAAATCTAATGGGTGTTAATGTGTGGTATTTAAAACACATTAACACCCATAAATACTGCTACAAATATGCATCAATCATCATGTTTTCAATGGATGTTTTAACCTGAAGTACTATCTACAGTATGTGCTGCACCCGCAGTATAGACCGGTGCTTGAAACACAGATTTCATATGCTTTTGTGATGTTAATCTAATGATTTTTTTCACCAGGGAATGAACGGTGAAAAGGGTCAGCATGGTCGTCCAGGGGAACATGTGAGTTTCTTTGATCAGCTTTGTTGTGTGATAAAGACTTTCGACAAATGGACACAAGTAGTGCAAGAAATTCACAATAAAATCACTAAGATATTTTATTAGATATTTTACTGAGTCTTTTGAAATTCTTTTCTTTAAACATTGTGCAAATTAAGCTAAACTTGGACAATATATCTAATACACAATCTATTAAATGAATGGTCCATGTCTGTTTGTCTGTTACATAGCAAGTCGGCTCAAAAACTGTAACTTAGTTTTTAATGTAGCTAGTGCCATCATGTGGCCATTTATTAAACACTTTAAATCATCACTCATCTCCTGAACTCCTGAACTGTGAGGCTTAGCAACAAACTATTTTTTTCCTTTGGTGCAATATATATCTAATCTATCCATATAGGTCATGCCCACTTTTGTGTACAGTGATTTTTTTTTTTCACCATTCCTCATCCAATCTTCACCATTTTTGGTACATAGCATATTTTTATGACCCTGTAAGGATGATCCTTTTACTATAACTTGTTGTCAAGTTCTTGAAGGCATGGCCTATTTGACTATAAACTACTATAATTCCTTGCAGGTGCAACTGTAACCAAATTTAGATGACATAGGCCCATATCAGAGTAACACTGCAAAATGTGATGCTAATTAGCCTATAGGTGGTGCTACAGCAGCTTGATATCCACTCAGTGGTCATTAGTCTTTCTTCAGAGTTTCATATTTCATATTAAACCTTATTATTTCCAAGATTTAGGAAAGCAAGATTGTCTGTCACTGTGCATTGTGATGAAGATCTAGAAGCTTATTTTGTATTATCACAAAATAACACATTTGAGGATTGTGTAGCCTTGTTGGAGGTATGCATCTCTGAGTGCTTTCTAGTTTTTAATGACTTATCCTGACTTTCATTGACAGGGCTCCATTGGTCCAATGGGACTAAAAGGAGAGGTATGTTAAGCTAAATGCATTAATCACTGAACCTCCATCCAACCTGAATTGTTGTGTGTATTGCTAACACTGGGGTGGTATTTTTGCCAGAAAGGGACAGCAGGGGATCCAGGGCAGAGAGGTCAAGAAGGTCAAGGGGGACGCCCTGGACAGTCGGGTCAGTCAGGCCCACCTGGCCCCCGAGGGCTACAGGGGGACACAGGTCCACCTGGCCCACCTGGACCTGAAGGAAGATCTGTATGTGCGCTACGCATTGTGCTAACAACTTGGCTTCTGATAATGGTTTCTATTATGATGTTATCTTTGATATTGTGTGGACAGTCACTAACTGATCAATCACTTTTTATTCCAGGCAAGTGAAATGTCGGACAATCACATTCGGCAAATCTGCAGAGAGATTCTTCAGTGTGAGTATTATTATAGATTGACTGATGATGTGTTTCTGTGTGTTCTCACCACACATCTGAAATCTCTCTTTATTGTCAATCATCCTAGCGGAGCTGCCTTTATTGTTGCTGGGCAACCAGCAGAGTAGTTGTACCAGATGTCAAAGCCGGCCCGGATCTCCTGGTCCTCCGGGACCAACTGGGTCCCAGGGACCCAGGGGCCTGCCTGGACTTAGTGGCTCCAGGGGACAGCCAGGCCACCCTGGTCAACCAGGATATCCTGGTATTAATGGGCAGAAAGGTAAAACCAGAGTCAAAGTCAACAGTCTGTTATTAAAGCTGTTTTGCAGGATGCTCAAGCAAGTACACTTGTGTTTGTAGGAGAACCAGGTTTCGACGGTGAGAAGGGGAGCCCTGGTCGAACCACCACTGGGGACCAAGGGCCACCTGGGCCTCCAGGTAAATAATGTGAATAATGTAATTATTCACTTTCACTAATCATTTAGTTTATTTACAGAAATCCATGTGCAAGCTAATCTGCTGGAGCACTTTAAAAAACGTTATATCTAATGTCACCTTTTCTGTGTACGGTTCCGTTAAACTCATCATGGCTTAGTATTTTTATCTCCACAGGTCCAATGGGTCCCCAGGGGTACAGTAAGGCAGGACCTCCAGGTAAGCCCGGACCCCCTGGTCTAAATGGAGCAGAGGGTAAAAGTGGTAATCCTGGCATCCCTGGACAGCCTGGGGTGTGTGATCCATCCATGTGCTATGGTAGCATGATGAGGCGGGATCCTTACAGCAAGGGGCCAAACTATTGACGTGATGCAGCATCACTGCAGGCCCCAGTCTAGAGCTGATGTAGAACAAACAGCCATTCTCAGGAAGATCTCATCTTTACAGTTTCTCTCTGTCGTGGAAACAAAACGGACCTCTTCTAACACCTTTTATGTGATCTGAGACAGTCAACATTTTCTCTGTTGGTATCTTGTATTATTATTCACATGTCTTTCAACATGCTTTGAGGTTGGAATGGTGTTAAGAGAATAAATAATTGGCTCCATTTAATGCCTCTCATCTGAGCACCTTGAACTAATTTACTACATGTAGTGGTACATTGTCCCATATTGGTGTTGCTTTGCTGCATGTCAATCTCTAAATTTTCACTGCACATTGGTTGGGTGCTATATGTTCCGTTAAAAAACACTAAATCCATGTTCAATGAATTATTTCACCATAAATGATGTCTGAAATTGGCATTTTCAGCACAAGACTGTGAGTTTGATTTCCTGTAGCTGATTATGAGCTGCTGTAAGCCTGTGTTCCTGAAGCATTCAGTTTGACTGTTAAGCACTTAACTCTTTATTAAAACTTTTTACCACAGCTAATATCGTGTATCACCCAAGATAAATGAATACTTCAGCCCCTTATCACAATACCCATTCATTTTCATGTTGTTTTACCATCTAAGAACATGCTGACATTTTAGTTTGAAATGTTGTGTCATTTGTGTTCCTGGGGCTTACCTTTCATTACTGTAGCAGGTATTTTATTGTTATTTATAAAAGAGTCATAACTGTCTATTTCAACAGTGACATGTCTTAAACAGCTCTTGTAATTTTATTGTTTTGTGTTAAGGTGACTTTTGTATGAATCCTTCTTTTTTTTTTGCTAGAATTAAAATATCTTAATGATTTGTGAACTTAGTTTGTTCTGTGCTTTGGGCTTTAAGTTTCAGGTTTATTTCAGGACTTCAACACATCATATATCTCATCTTTGTCCTGGAAATGTTTTGACTTTTTGGGTGTGTTGTGTGCTGTAAACATTTCCATTTTTAACTGCAGCGTCAAAAAGGATGAAGTGTGATGGCCATGGAACAAAAAAAAAAAAAAAAAAGAGATAATCACCTGGGTCTTCCTCTAAGGACTCAGCACTAGGAAACCTGGATACAAGTGCAGCTGTGGCTTGAAAGCTTCTGTAGGCGGTGTGTGTGTGTGTGTGTGTGTGTGTGTGTGTGTGTGTGTGTAAGAGGGAGAGACTTCAGAAATAACAATTTAAGTGTTGTGGTTTTGTACACTAGATGGCGCTATGTGGTAGCATGTCCAGGAGTTACTTTATCTAAGAAGGACACTTCCTTTTTTTCATTTTGGACAATAGCCACCCATCACATGGCAACCTCTGACTATTTATGTTTTTAATTATCCCAGCATACTTACTTCAACATATTGTTTACTTAATGCTCCTCTGAGAGCAGAGCTTTCTCTATTAAGGCTCTTTGCTTTAAATTAACTTTTCTAAACTCAAAGTCAGCTTTTGCTCTTTGAGGCATTTTTTATAGTTATGAAGATGGAAATGATTGTAGACTATAAAGACCTGCAGTGGCTCTTAAAACAGAATTTGCAGTATCCTTATCAGTCTTTGTGTCATTTTTATCTCTGATCTGTTCCTGTAGGGGAATTGTGATCGTACAGTGCAGCACATTACAAGCTGGCCCACTTGGTTGTTGGTGTATTTAATAAAATCATTTTTTACAGCATCCCAATGGATCATGTTTAAGCCCATACAATATAAAAACAGGATCCTTGTTGTTGGTGCTGAATGCAGCTAGAGCCCTCGCCTATAAACACGCAGACTTCAATAACTTGAGGTGATTAAAAGGCTCTGTCATTATTCTTTCACTCGTTAAGACGGGCTCTCGGATTTCAAGTGTCTCCTTTTACACTCCGAAGCCGCCACATTCATCATGGGACCGGGCTGAAGTTTTATTGCGGCCGCTAGAGGTGGATGCAAAAACAAAAGTTGAGTGTGGGATGGACTCAGAGGGCAACTAGCCCCAATACTCTCTCAGGGGGGAAAAAAGAAAAAGAAAAATGCGAGCCGGCGCATGAGTCGCTGCTCTCTTTTTCATTTTTGACACAGTTCAACACATTTTATCCATTGGAAACTCCGGGTTATCCCTCGACGTTATGGGCGTACCTACATGTTTTTGCATCACAGAGGAGTAAGGTGAGGGACGGGGTCATAGCTCCATAAATACTTGGTGTGGCAGAGACTTTGGATGGACCCTGGAGGAGTAAATACTGCTGAAGGAGCCTCGCACACAGGAGAGGAGCGGCGACTTTTCTGCAAGCTGATACCTCATTTGTAAAAGGGCTGACTGGTAAAGCCTCCTCAGTTACCACCGTGAGTTGCGGTGCCTGTCTGATATGGAAAGTCTATGATTCCGTATTGGCAGATATATAAATTATTTTATTTTGCTCACAGAGTGCGATGTAGTTCAACTTCACACCCCAGAGTGAAGTATTGGTCAAGATGACAGCGCTTACACCTTTGAACCGTGCTGTGCTTGGACTTGTGTGGAGCTGCTTGAGTTTTCTGTCCTGCGCTCATTGCGGGTTAAGTGACAACCATGTGCACTCCAGTTTTATTTACAGGAGGTTGCGCAATCACGAACGCAGGGAGATCCAGAGAGAGATCCTCTCCATCCTGGGCTTGCCTCACCGTCCGAGGCCCTTCTCTCCCGGGAAGCAGGCGTCCTCCGCGCCGCTGTTCATGCTCGACCTGTACAATGCCATGGCCGTGGAGGAGGAGGAGGTGGTGCAGCAGGGCGCAGCGAAGAGCTTCAGTGCCAAGGCTCAAGGGCACTCCAGGAAGGGTTACTACAGCCCCCAGCATGCCGGGTACTCCCGTGTTGCACAGCCTTACCGCGCGGCCCCTCTGTTAGGCCACAGCCCCGCACTCACCTCAGCGCACGACGCCAACTTTCTCAATGATGCCGACATGGTTATGAGTTTTGTCAATTTAGGTAAGTGGCATGAAAGTGGGCTAATTTCTCACCAGGTTTACTTAAATCAGAATTAAACAATGCATCGAAATTAGGTTTAGGTTTCAGTATTATTTAGAGGTGCAGCACTTTGCAAAATCCACATCTCAAATCCTTATCCAACTCGTGTTTCTCTTCATCTTCACTCCCTCCACTGTAAAGGAAATGAATAAGGTAGGCCTATAATAAGGATTTTACCTGGATCCACTTTATCTGTGTACTCGATGAAAAGCCTAATATTGTTTATATTAAATGCAATTTTCTAAACAATCCACTGCAGGCAAGCAACTATAAAATACTGCAGCATGAAAGTCTTCATCCATATATTTCAAGAGTCAGGCCTATTCATGAATATATTTCTTGGCCTGTGTGTTGTATTGCTATCAGCACATGCAGTTAATTTTGTCCAAATAATCTGACACATGTAGATTTTGGTTAAATAACCTGAGCTATGTTGTCCTATAAAAAACTCATGTGAATATGTATCAAACATCAGTCATCGTCTGGCCTTTGAGGTGTTCAGTTGCTTTATCCTTGCGTGAAATATTCTGTATTTAATTGAATTAGGCCCAACATTTTGACCTTTTCAATTTGTGCTGCTTTCTATTAAAAGGCAGCTGATCTATATAATGATTGTGTTTGTTCAGTAGCCGTGACCCTTAACCCAGCAGATCAGAGCAACTTATCAGATGACTGTCTGACCTTGAGAAAATTGGTCTAAATGATTTCCTGTTGTTAAAAGGGGAGTGATATTGACTGATGCCTGTATATCCTGAGGTTCTGTAAATAAGGGAAAGCAGTAGCTTTCTTAATATTTGAGTTATTTGTAGCATGTATTGTTCTTTAATGAGTTGAAATATTAAGCATGCCACATGGAAAGTTACTCAAAAATGAAATATGATGCAGCATTGCAGAATCCTAAATTAATGATAAAAAAATCACCATAAATAAACTTTACATAATGTTGCTACTGTGTTAAGGATTGTATTTTCTTAAATATAGAGCAAAATATGTACAAGTGAATTTGTGTAGAGTTGCTTGGAAGTATAATCCCTCACCTTGGCCTGAGCCCATCTGTTTCCACTTACCACTATACCAGGGCATGTACACTGTCAGCCTTGAAAGCTCTGCTCTCGTTCTGGGGACTGTCAGTGAAGTGTTCAATGGGGCTCTGTCTTTATTACAGTACACTCAAATATAGCTAATGACCTCAACTGTTTTAGAAACTTCTATGTGGCATTTCATGCACTTTAATATTCTTACTGTAACCATTTGAACTCTCAATGTATAAATAAGAAGTCAGCTATTGAAAATCCACACACGAGATTGTATGCAAGAGGAGTACTGATGAAACACACTAGTCATTTATTAATCTTATTAACAAAATATGGATGCTCTCCTGCTAGAACAAACTGCATCCAATTAATATGCACGTGGCTCAAGGGAGTGAAGTCATTATTTAATTTTTAGCTATTTGAAAGTTAAATACTGAATGCTCTCAGTGGCACTTCTGCTTCAGATTACTGCCCGTGGCTAATATAATGGAACACGCTCAGTGGGTAACAGTCAGACCTGACCTCTGACCTGTTTGTGCTGAGTAACTGCAGGCGTTCTCTCTCGATATAATATCAGGGAAATGCACTGCATGATATCACCCCGGATGTCAGAAAATCCACTGACCTCAGCCGCATGCCTCTTTTTTGCTACCAGGCATGGGTGTGAGACAGTTCGCGGTCACTTTTTAGTAGCATCAAAGTATCTTGTGTCAGCATGTGATACACTGAGGCTCTTTGATCCTGTTATGAAATTCATTGCATTGAGGGGCTTTTTTATCTACAAAAATAAATGCAACACCTTGAAAAATCAAGCTGTACACATCTTTTATTTATTTCCACGCAGCAAAATCTAAAATAATCACACATTATGAGTTTTTAAAACATTTTCAAAAATGACAGGCCAAAAAAGATATCTTAAGTTGCTCATTATATTAGAAATATTTAGTTTTAAAGGTTAAGGTCATTAAACACTCTTAGCGCATTGTATGACACCTACAGGAGGTCAGTATAAGGTCAGAAATTAGGTCAGAGTAGACACTCACATGACGTTGAAGAATCCTGTCTGGTCTTTTCTCTCACTTGAGGAGCAGACGAAAGTGTCTTTAATTGAAATCAGCCTGTTTTTCTTAACTGACAGCCCATTCATCATGGCCAGAGAATGCAGTTAGGCACACAGTAGAGGGCCTGTCTGGGAACTGCTACCTGTATTCAGTTGACTGATTTAATGAACTGGAAAGTGCTTTTGTTGGTAGTCAAAATGTTTGGATTGGACCTGGAATGTAAAAGAAGATGTGATAAATTACTATTTTTCTGTGCATTAATGCCGGCATATTTTTTCTTCTGAGCAACACACGCAGCGGTTCAGGAGTTGAAGTCATATTTTTTGATCTGTGTGAGCTTTGCTGCCAGTGAAAAATAAATTCATCATAAAATATTTTCTTTCCCAGTGGAGAAAGATAAAGATTTCTCTCACCAACGAAGACACTACAAGGAGTTCCGCTTTGATCTGACTCAGATCCCGGACGGAGAGGCGGTGACTGCTGCAGAGTTTCGAATCTATAAGGACCGCAGTCACGCCCGCTACGACAATATAACTCTGAAGGTTTCCATATATCAAGTCATCAAGGAATATCAAAACAAGTAAGTGCCTAATCAACCAAAACCAAACATTAAAGGCAGTGGTGGATTGTAACTGTACATTTACTCAAGTACTGTACTTAAGTACTTAGCTACTTTATACTTTGACTCCAAAAAATTTCAGATGAAAACATTGTATTTTTTTACTACACTACATTTATCTGACAGATGTAACTAGTTACTTTGCAAATTATGATTTTACATACAAAACATATATATACTGTATATACATATGACGAGCTTTCAAAACATTATGCATTCTTATAGATGAAACTACCAACAACATATAAAGTAGTTCTACCTCCACCAGATAAAACATTAAAATGCTGCTTTCTAATAAAGTAATTGTGGTCTGGTAACACTCTGACAGAGGCCATTCTGTCACCCGATAAGAACTTCTGCGTATACTTTAAGTGCATTTTGCTGCTAAAACTTTTGTAATTCTACTTAAGTAAAATTTTGAGTGCAAGACTTTTACTTTTAATGGCGTATTTATAAAGTATGATATTGCTACTTTTACTAAAAGATCTCAATAATTCTTGCACCACTGATTGAAGGATATATCACTTTATTGAGGATCAACAGACTGATCTTTGACATTTGACTGAATATTAATTTGGCCTCATATAATCAGTCCCAGAGGAATCAAAAATCTCAATAAAAGAATATAGGCTGAGGGCTTAACATAATCTTGTTTGACAATACAAATTAATGGAAAGAAAACAAAAATAGCGACTTCACAAGACAAATAGTCCAACAGCTATTTTCTTGCTCACATAGAACGCCCTTCTATCTCCAACTCTGTTCTCCTTCATTCGCACCATGTCTGCCTTACAAATATAGTTCTCGGATAAAGGGAACTCCATTAGCAAGTTGGCCACTTACAAAGCTTGGAAGGTCCATCAGTTATCACTCGTCTTGTGTTGCCTGCCAAACTGGCCGTGTCCCAGATGAAACCATGAGGGCCCATAACAGGGGGGAGGGGGCTCCCTCGGGTGCTCCTGTGGTCACTGTTATGCCCACCACCTGCCTGTCTTAACAATATTCCGGAAGTTTAAACCATGACATAGCTGAATACACAAGGGTGTACTTAAAAGTGGGCCCACATTTGCTTGCCAAAAATGTGTGTGGGTGATTGAAGGGGAGATATGGCCCTCCTGGGCTTTGAAAAGGTCCAAGTCAATGGACTCTGACATCTTAAAGGGGGAGACACACGTTTTCATGGGGAATAGTATGTTTTAGTTAGTGCTCACAAAGATGGACAACTCTTTCCCAATGCGAGAAATCTTGTATGTGATTTTATGTGAAGTTTGTCCTCAACTCAAAAAGCCATAATGAATTCATATTATATGAGTACAATTAGTTTGTAAAACCATACTCATTCTTTTATGTTTTTCTTCAACATATCAGACAGAATGTTAAAACTGTATACGCAAAAGTTATGGTTTAAGTAACATATTAAAACCACTTTGTTGGGGCATCTTAATGGTTTAAGATAGTGACCATTCACAGTAATTGCAATGTCCCCACTTCAAGTCCAGCCAGGGACTCTTGTTGCCCCCTCTGCCCCCCTCATTTCCTGTCAATGGGGTTAAGTAAAGGTTGCAGTCAATGTTAAACAAGTATACTATTAACTCACTACTAGTTTGAGTATGAGATAGGACTTGAGATGCTGGTGTCAAAGGTACACCAGTAGAGTTTTTTCTTAACAAAGTTATTTTATTATTGTTATTTTATGAAAGTTATTTTATTATTGACATTAATATGTTATTTTAAAATATTTGAAGAGACAATTTTTTTAGAGTTTGAAACCTACAGGGTTTACATACATCTATGTTTGCTTGCTAGCAGTTTTCTTCTCCACTGTCTTTGTTGGCACATTGCAATATTTTTTGGTACTTTACTGCCACTAACTGTCTATTGGGGAAACTATCGTCCGTGCACATGAATGGAACAAAACGAGAAGCTCTTAAAAACATATTGCTTCATATCACTACAGTAGTAGTGGTCAAAAACCCCACAGGGTAACTTTAAAGTCAGACAACTACGCACCTAACTGACCTCCTTTCACTCTACTATATCAACGTCACACTACGTCTTGCACTGGTACTGAACTTTGCTACTGAACATAAATTCCTAATGGAGAATAGTGGCATATGAACATAATTTGTAGGAGACAGACTTGTCTAAAAGGAGGAGTTATCTCTATCCCTGGTATCCAGTCACTCTAACTCACGCTCTGTGGAACAGTACATCCAGTAATCATGGATGAAGGGGCAGGATAAACATTTCCCTCTTGGATATGGCTGTGGGAATAGTGAATTCTTACCTACACAAACTAAATTATCACAGGATATAAGTTTAATACTGTACATTTCAAAGAGGAAGTTCAGCAGTATGTCACTCATTTGGATTAACCTCATGTGGAATTCCACATGAGGTCGAGTTTTATTACACCTGTAATAAACACATGAATAATTCCTGAACTACTGGGGCCACATGGAAAATCTTGGTTCCCTACGACCAGCACCATGTAACCACAAAAACTGAACAGGCGCCGCCTTATCCGATCTGCCACTTGAAAGGAATCCAATGCAAATTGCGAAGCAGGGCTTTTTCAACTTAGGGTTGATAGATGCCTTATGTCAGGCTCATGTTAAAAATACACAAGGGCTGATATACATGATTCATAACTCCTGAAATGTTTTGCCAATCAAATAGCTGAAATCTTGGCCCACGTTTTACCACACAACACTGCAGTTTATTACAAGTCACAGCTTCTTCAACAATAGCGGCACTGCTTTTGTTTTATCTCCAGTACAAAGCTGGCATACAAAAATGACCAAGTGACTTTTATTCACCAAATCACCAGTTTTCAATTGTAATGGCCTTTTTAGAGAAGAATGTTTACTTTCAAAAGGATAAAGAGATGAAGAAACTAATAAAAGCCACTCAGACTTTGGCTTCTGCTACAGAGTTTGGGCTAAAGCATCCATTTGTGATCAATCAGTGATACCTCGTTTATCTGTTCCAGTATAACTGGTTAAGACCTCTTGGATTCCCTCTAAATGCCCTCTAAGAAGCATATGTTTATTTTTTGTGTCCCATTAAAGCTATGCAACATTAAGGTGCACAGAGTTTTTATTTGTTCTAGAGCTTTATGCAGTGTAGTAAGAACTGAGGTTTTGTAATTTGTTTATAATGCAGCAGTAAAGTGACTACATTTCACCATCTGTTTGACCGGCACCGCTCTGAAATGCAGGAGTAATAATCTTGAAAACCAACATACCTACCATAACTAAAAATTAAACAAATTTTCACTGGGTTATGATATATTTTAAATAATCAGAAGACTTATTGTATGTTTTTGTTGTGTCATAGAAGTTGCTGCTTGCATGTATGTCCTGGTTGTCAGAGCGTGCATCATTTTAACTGCAGTTTATTTAATGCAGATGTTTGTTTCATTGTTTTTTCCTACCTTCAGAGATGCAGAGACGTTCTTGCTCGACTCCAAAAAGGTCCAGGCGCCCGATGGGGGCTGGCTAGTGTTTGACATTACGGCCACCAGTAACCACTGGGTGATGAACCCACAGCAGAACTTGGGCCTGCAGCTCTGTGTGGAGACTGTAGATGGCAAGTGAAGTTCAGTTTTCAGTTCAGTCTGTGAATTGTTTTCCTTCAGTTTTATTTTGAAATTTTATTTACCTTCTGTTTTTTAAAGGTCGAAGTATCAACATAAAATCTGCTGGAATCATTGGGAGGAACGGGCCCCAGTCCAAACAGCCGTTCCTGGTTGCTTTCTTCAAGGCCAGTGGGGTGTTGCTTCGCTCTGTCAGAGCTGCTGGTGGGAAAAAAAAGAACCACAATCGTAATAAATCTGCTAATCAACAAGAATCATCTAGGGCACCAAAAACTGGAGGTATGTGTACTGTTATGATGTAGTTAAGATGCTACGCGTTTTTCATTATTTATTTTATCCTATACACATCTAATCTTTACATAAGATACATTTTAACCACATCTTTTTGCCCTGGCCATCTTTCCATCAGACTGTCCATCCATTTGTCAGCCTAACCAACCTAATTTCCTGCAGCAAGATATCTCCACAATTACTGGCCAGATTGACGTGAAATTAAAAATAATTTCAAATAGAGAGTGAGAGTGATTGAGAGGTATAATGTATAGTGGCATAGCCCTACAATGCACAGTCCTGTAAAGTGTATTAATCTTGAATTATTTCAAGGAATAATTAATGACCTAAAGGTTTTTGGATTATTACAACCCTCTTCTGTATAGATTTATGACCCAAACACACTGACATGGGAAAGACCTGTAACTCCAAAATCAAAACATTTAACAGTTGTTTCTTTCTGTAATGATTAATAACCTTTTATTTTTTCAGATTACAACACAAGTGAACAGAAGCAAGCATGCAAGAAGCACGAACTCTACGTCAGTTTTCGAGATTTGGGCTGGCAGGTAAGACAAAATTATTTATATATTACAAAACATGTATAACGCTAACAAGTAACACAATGAACAACACATTTGTATTGAGATTATAAGGTGACACTAAGAAAACTCACCATGTGGCATAAATAACGGAAGCTAATTTTTATGTCAAGGATTGGATAATTGCACCTGAGGGCTATGCTGCTTTTTACTGTGACGGTGAATGCTCTTTTCCACTCAACGCACACATGAATGCAACAAATCATGCAATTGTGCAAACCCTGGTAAGTATTCTTTAGAGTGTATGGCAATAAAGTCATGTTATAAGCTACCATAATGTTCTTAGCAGTTACAATTCATTTGAAACTCACTGCTGTGGCACCTCTTTTAAACCTACTTTATGCTCTCATTTATAGGTCCATTTAATGTTTCCTGACAATGTGCCAAAGCCATGCTGTGCCCCAACCAAGCTCAACGCAATATCAGTACTTTACTTTGATGACAGCTCAAACGTTATCCTCAAGAAATATAGAAATATGGTAGTTAGGTCTTGTGGTTGCCATTAGTGGCCGGGCTAACTTTAATTTATGCTATCTGTTATGGGAATCGCTGGAAAACACATCTACTGCAGGTGTGATGTGATGTACAGTATTATGTATATAAAGTTTTATTACCTAATTTATTTTCTTTTTTTAAAATAGCACTGAATATTGTGATATTTAAATGATTAGGGCAAAATGTTGATTTTACTTTAAGTCAGTCATCATTTATCTTTTGTGTCCGTTGGCATATACTCCCTCTTATTTACATCTGTATGATTACTTTTATGAGTTAACTATTCACTGGAGTCATCATGATACATAAAGATCGCTTCCCCTTCTGCTTGTTTATCTCCTTTTACAACACATTTGTGCTATAAATGCTCACTGAGTATGTAGAATTATACTTGGATGTCAGTATATGATATTTGTGAATAATCTGTTTCCGTATTGGACCAACAATTATCAAAGGACTGATACGTACAGATTTATGTCACAAAATGCAGCATCACAAGTTAATTTGATAAACAAGGGAGACCTCAATGTGATGCAATTAGCACTAACATCACAACTTGAACAGACTGTGGAAATTTTGTAAATCAAATTGGATCACTGGAAAAAAAATCGTGAGTGTTCTCTAATCTAAACTGCCCAAAGCTCTTTTCAAGCTGTCACCATCTTTCAACACTGATACTGTTTCACCTTTTCCAAGCCAGCTTTTTTTTTTTTTTTTTTTTAAAGAGTGTGAGTCCTCAGAAGGGGATTATGTCAGTCTGGAATGAAACTCTTCCATAAACACTGTTGTCTCATTCCTCTGTGGACTTTGTCATAGCTGCAAACGTCTTTGCTCCACACTGATTCTAGCTTACGTTTGGGGAAAGTATATTAATGTAGAGTGTTGTGTATTTTAATAAATGTACCACTTGAAAAACTATTATCTTTTGCTTTGCCTTTACTTGACCTCACAGCTTTTCTTATTCCATTTATCACCCTAAGTTATATGCAGAAATGTATTTAACCTTGGAGCTTTTTCCCCAACTCCAGCTGCAAGTCCTCCAGCCTTTTCAAAACCAAGATGTCCCTTTGTATTTCTGTTTAGAGTTCTGCGGATGTTTTACACACTGTTGCCGGACTACCATCTCAGATTTATAAATGTTTGACAAGTATGATATAAACTAGCGGTCCACCCACGGAGCCTGTTGACATGCTCTTGGGAAGTGATAATGCTAGTGGTACAGTGCTAGCAGTAAAGCAGTGGCTGTGACCTCCAAAAGGCAGCCCAAAAGGGTGATTATCATGAGACTGCCAGCAGAGAAAGGTATATCATTTTGTAAGCAATCCCTTCCTGATTATGGGGAAAGATACCATCCATCACATGATTTATGTAATGTGTGTGGCACATCTCTGCTTGCTTGCATTCTGTACACTCGTATTTTGGATGTTGCCCTCTGTTAAGGGCTAAGATTCACCCCTGGAAACAAAGTGGTGACCATAAACTAAACTGAGCGAGTGTTATTGCATTTCCTCCTCATTCATGACAAGCAGATTTTCCAGGAAATAACGAGAGAATGTGCTATTTCCAGAGAAGTACTCTGGTTACGCACGTATTTTCAATAGTCTTGGAAATCTAGGGATTAGGTTAAGGATTAATATTTATTTACACAACTGTGTTGACCTTCACCGAACACAGGATATGTACTGTTGCACTTTTTCTCCCCCTACCCTCCCACTTTTATAACATTTTTTTTCTCTGACATGGCAGAACATTGAGTGACTGTATTTCACTTAATTAAAAGCAGTGGCTGGCCTGCCCAGATGTTATGTGGGCTCCATCTAAAAGGAGTGTTGACATTCAGTGAATAGAAGAGGCCACCTGCTAACTTAACTCTTGGCTTGAGGGGTGATTTGCATTCCTGCGGCCTGTTGCCTGGTATGATTACTCCTAGCACTTCACAATCCCATCTACTGTTTAATATCATGGATTCTTTCCAATTCAGCTACATTTCTTCCTTTTTTGTAACGCAGGAGCTGCTATGAATGAGCTCCTATTTAAGTTATCCAAAACTACACAGCCCTCTCGACAGCAACCTCCTGACCACATGAAAGGAAAGGGTAACAATTGCCATACTCAGGGCAGATTAATATAGTGGCCCCTTCTCCTCTGAGAACCCCGTGGTCAAAAACAGGCTGCAGTGAGTCAGAGAGAGCCTTGACATTCATCAGATCAGCACTTCCAGTTGCCACTGATGAAACAAGCTGAAAAAAGGTCACAAACCATTGCAGTTTACTTTTCATTAGGGTTTCTTGTGAATTATTCATGCATCGTGCCTTCAGGTTTATAGTATATGTCACAACATGCTGTTGGCTTTACATAAACACAGTTACATAATGTCAGGATGTGTTTCCAGGTGCTGATATTACGTTTTTTTCTACCACAAACATGTTTATTCTCTTAACCTGATTGAGAAAACAGACGTGTCCAGGCATGTGAGTGGCTGTTAAGGACATGTTCTCTTGTTCAGCAAATGTGATATATTTAGTGAGGAGAGATCATCTTGAAGCTCTTAGCAGTCCAGGACTGGCTGTCTGTCAGAAGTCGCAAATGCTTGATGATTCGGGTCATTTTTTATCTAATCTAAACCATCACGAGCAGGAAATACGTTGACAAGTGTTACAAAACAAAAACAAAAAGCTGATGTAACGAGCCGCTGATCTTGTCAGACCGCCGACAGAGGTGTTTGTGTTGGAGGCCACTCAAATCACAGGAGCTGCAATATTTTATAGTCTGTTCTCTCTCTAGTCTGATTAAAGCCCACTTTTAGTGGAGCCATGCCTCAGTCATCCATATTAAATAGTCTATAAACTTCTAAGATTCAAAGTAACTCAAGATAATGGACAACAAAAATGGTTTAGCATTACTGAAAGGGAAAAGTATATTTTCCTTATTATGTATGGGCAACCAAGAATAAAAACTTCACATTTTTAACCTATGTTTATGTTTCTATGCCAATGGCTCCCAAACCTCTTTAAGGCTTCCCAGCCTTGTAGAACACTTAGCCTACTTTAATTCCCTATAATGATTATTTATAGTGTATTCAAAGTATTGTGAGTAGTTATTCATTTTGTAAATAAGTGTTGAGGACATTTGTATTTGAAATGAAAATCAAATGTGGTCAGTATTCCATGAAAGAAAAGTTGGATTTTACACAAACATACTCATAAACTGTGACTAAACATTTGTTCACAGACTAAATGGAGTTTAGTATGCCAGTTACTGTGAAGGAACACCTCCAGTTAAATGTTATACTGTATTTCCAACTTTGACTATCATTAATGTGCTCAATTACCGTCAGCTCTAATGCAGCCTGGTTAGATGATTGACTTGGCTTATTTTGATCACGTTTTGGTCAATCTAATACAACTACAAAACATAAAAGTTATTGTTCATTTGGTTTAGTAATTCCATTCTTCATCGATTTACCCTCTGTTAACCAGAGGTCTCTTTCTTTCTGCAGCTCAAAGTTTATTTTCAAAGTGTCACCTTGCAGTCCATCCACAAGGCAAGTGAAATTGTATCTAATAAAAATGTTGTGCAGTTTACCTAATTCATCTGCCCACATATGGTTCTCCTTATTTGTATTCTGTGGGTGGGCTACGACTTCCACACAGCTCAATCAGTCCCTCTTGAAAAGGGAGACCATATGGGTCACATTTTTACATGTTGTTTGGTATGACAAGGCTGCAGCAGGACCAGGGAGGAATAGGTCCCGACAGAGGGCAACGCAGAAACACTGTTATGTTTGCTTGTTATTCACATATGCACATTAGCTTCCCCAGCCAGAAAAGAGAGGGTTTTGGGTTCTCGGAGTTACTACAGACTGTTTGTGAACTCAACTGTCACTTCCTATTACAATTAGAGGTGGCACCTGTGCATTGAATTTCATCATTAAATACTGTTTAACAGTACTTTTCTGAGACGATTTAATAAATAAACTAGAATCATACATTTAAACCCTCTGTTTACGTTGTATAACTCCATAAAATGTATTTACACACAGTTGTTTAAAGTAAATCCTGGTTGAGAATTCCATTTTCCTTTTATTTCCTATTGCATGCGACAATAAAGAAATAAAAGCTTCTTACATGACATGCTAACAATGTCTGCTCTCTTCATTTTGTGCATGTTAGTTATGTCCTCCCGTCATCCATCTATTGTACAATTTATGTCAAAGAACACATAAAATAAAAAGAGGTTTACAGGAAAAATACAAACCAAAGCAGATGCACAGGATATTAGTCTGTTTCTGAGGCCAAGGATGTCTCTAGCCTGTATTAATCATGCTGATTTACTGTATCACAAAGCTTTCAAACCAATGTTAAATATGCTGCCAAAACAAGGTACATCAGAAGAATCTGGGCATATCTGGGCACAATTATGAACTAAGGAAAGAATGAAAGGCACAATTCACTCTGTAAAGGTAAACCATTTCTATTAAAACATGTTGGTCTGTTTAAATTTAAAGAACTGACTCTGAGTTAATCATCATCACTGTGGTAGCCAAGACAATTAAAGGTATCTAGTAGTGTTTATACTGTGGATTGGAGGTCTTAGTAACCTCTCTGCAGCTGATTAAAGAAAGACAATAGCACATGTTTGACTATTATTTCAATAAACCTCTTGATTCAATAGCTCTTGGATGGCTCTTGAAAGGCTCTTATTGTACATTATGTACTGCCAGACATCTAAATAATGCAACCTAACATCTTTTGGTAGTTCTTTGTGGGGACTTAAATTGGGTCTGTCTCACAAAAGTAGATCATGAGTTGCTCAGAATTAAAAGCAAATATTTAACCCAATATATGTCAAGATCATGAGGTTATTTTTCAGGCAATTTCTGTCTTGCACTACATGGGAGTGTCAGGAGAAAGGACTGGGAGGATGACACACACAGGTTTTCCTATGTGTATTGTAAGGTATCGTATTGACACTAGGATCGAAACATTTCAAACGATAATCAAACAAAATTTGACTTTGAGGTCTATGTTATTCTGTCCTGTTATCTTCTTACACCAGCATAAAAATAATGAACAAAACATGCTACTGTACCAATTTAGAAAGCAAATAGAGATGTCAACAGCCACTACTTAACCCAGTTCATGTGTATTCTGGCTGTTGTAAATTTTGCTCTGTGAAATTTCATTTCTCTCCCACCAAGGATATGGATACACTGAAGGAAATCTCTATACTTTATGAGCCAGTCGAAGCAGTAATCCAGCCATGAAGTCCTCCACGGTACCATATAAAAATCTGCACAATAAATATCTGGCTGCTTAGAAACATCCGCTTGAAAGTATCTGTGACAAAGTGGTGTTAACTAGTGCCTGTGTGTGGAAGAAAATGAAGATTGTAGCATGACAGAATCAATGATACGGTTATATTGCAGCCAACTGATTATTAACTTGCGAGGATTTAAGTGTTTTTGATCACACTCCTTATTAAATATCGAGTAATGTTCATCATTCTGAACAGGCGCGTGCACCAAGTCCCACAGCGTTACTTTGAGAGGCATGTGCAGGGCTGGGGAAATTGCATTTTATAAATCAATGCTCAACAGTCATGATCATGTGTGGACACAACACACAGGTTTGTGGTGTGATTACTGTGAGGATAATCTTTAACACACATGCTGTCTCTACGGGGAGCTGTGGAAAGTTGGCTCAGAGCGGCCAGCCTTCCTGAAGAAACTGTAAGGTGGGCTGCCATTTTTATAAGTGTTTGAGGTAATTTTTTCTCTTTGTACATAGCTTAATTATACACCATCAAGTGGTCTGTCACTGTAGGACTGGGTGTAATTATTCTAACTATATATCCAACAAACCCTTCCATCTTCTCTGGGTATGAAAGTATGTGTCCTGACTATTTCTTTAAGGGTAATGATAGTGTGCTATTCGCTCAGCACCAAGACTCTCTTGTTGTTAAAGTTCTGTTAAATCCATGATGTAGAAATTAAAGACGGATGGAGGATGAAAATTGATTTAATCTGGTTCCTGTTTTCTTTCTTCCACTTTGTTTTCAGTATATATCTGAGAGCTTAAAACCTCTTTCATGCCATGCCGAAACCTGCACTCTATAAAGTACTGTTTTTCACATCTGTTTCTTTCTTAGTACAAAAAAAGAGCATAGTCTCTTTCTTTTATATGAAACTCTTTCCAGTTCAGAAACATGATGTGACATTTGCACTGTTTGATTTTTATTTAATATTTTGAGGCATTCATCATCTGCTTGGTCTCCAAAATCCTCATGTGTAAAATATATTGTTCTCAGGAGACAGCTTACAAACTAGCACAGAGCCATCCTTTTTCCTGTCAAGGCATATCTGTTTGCCTAATCTACACAAACGTAACACATTGTCCCTTTACAGAGTTTAACATAGTAGGAAACACCTAAGTTTGTGCAGTTATTTAATCTCTTTGTAGCCTGATAATTAGACTGAATTGCCATTTTGTTTCACTTCATTATTCTACTCTATTTTCGCTAGAAAAATCAGACATGTGGGCAGTGATTTCTTGATTTGATTGCCAATTCTGAAAGATGGTCCTGAAAATCTTCCATCCTGTGAACACTCTAAAAAACTGAAATTTACGACATCAAAATTGCTTATGTGCTACATAGAGTTGTTTTTGTAAGTAAGACCTAATTACTTTAAGAGTAATTTTGACAAATTGTGTTATTTTTATACCATATAAATGTAATACTACAGAAAAAGGTTTTTATCGATGTTTCACATATCGGTTTTAGCTTGAAACCACCTCCAACTTTTATTTTTTCTCTACTATCTCACAAAAAAACAATTTTTCCTTTTCTTACAGATGTCAGATGAACTGTTTTATAGTACCATAGTTTGTAAAATGTCAACTCTTCCTCTACTTACATACCATCTTATACTTTAAAGTTTCCACTCACCTGCATCACATTGATTCCTAAAAGTAGGAAAGCCCCTGAAGGCTAGTTCTTTAAAGTGACCCGCTGCAGCTGGTATTTGTCAAGATAAACCGTAGAAATGTTAAAAGGCCAGTTAGGGTTAATCGACTTATGCAGTTATCATTGATTGAACGAGAGCTATTGAGAAAGCAATATTTGTTATGGTGATAATGGCAACAGATTTCTCAACCTTACTTTGTGATATTATAAGGAAATGTTAAATTATAATTAGTTCCTTAACATGTTTATTTATAAAGGTTCTATATACAGTATACATACCCAACACTGTGCTCTATGGTAGCAGACTTATTATAGAAATTATTTGCACTAATTTAGTGCTTCTACAAAATGCGGTTTTCATTACTTTCGGGCTCTGATGCATTTAAAGCACAGATTTACAGACATCTGAAAATAATTTAAAGCCCAACAAACCCCTAAAACCATGAACTTATTTCAAAAGAATTAATTATTATTTTCAGGAAAATACAACAGAAAATTCCCTTTAGTCATTTTTGGCAGAAAAAGTTATATAATTTGTTAAAAGCTGACAATTAGATTTAAAAGTTCTATACTTTAAAATTCAACCATGAATGCTGCAGCTGCTCATTTTTCTGTGCCTAAGAGGACCATGAATAAGTGATTAGGGGCAATACACCAAAATGCATTTAAAATTTTAGGGGGGTGGCAACTGATAGACATCAACCTTGAAGTCTGCTACAAAAAAGGCTTTTTCAGGGCTGCTCATATGAGTTGCCCTCCTCCCCTGAGAGAGGTAGCGGTCTCTCATCACAGAGCATTTTAGCATGGTGAGATGGTTGAATGCTAGGACTTCATTAAGCCCTTCTATTGTTAACATCTGGGTTCAGAAGAATGGCTCTTTCTCTGGTAAATGTTGCCCTGGCTTAACAAGGGATTTTATTACACCATGCAGTTGACATTGGCAGCAGTGTCACGTCTGGCAATGGAAACCCCTCAACTGCTTAGGTCACAGGAGATCAATCAAAGCAGTCCGTTTCCCTGAAGCCCTCTCACTAGAACGGGGAGTTGAATGTGTATCTAATCTTGTTGAATAAAGATATAAAACATCAGCTGTGAGACTTTTAAAGGAATACTGGTTAAAATGCTAAGCCTGTTTACACATAATTTGGAGCCAATTTGCAGTTGTACAAACTCTCCTTTCCTTATTTTCAGATGTACATATTATATCTTTCCTCAAAATGCTTCAAACAAGAATTCCCAGTCTAAAGTTAAGCACTAATCTCCCATATCGCTCCGTTTTCCCCTTTGCTTCACACCATTTCCTCTCTCCCAGTCTCCATCCCCCATTCCTCTCTGTTTTGAACCCCTCCCTGGTAGGGATGTGGCTGCCATGGCAACTGCTGAATCATCCTCCACCGCCTGCAGCCATCCTCTAATGCCATCCTCTCATGCAGCAAGGCCTTCCATCGTCCAGTCCTGCATTAGCATATTGATCTGACTCTTCAATATGCTCTATTAGTGGCAGCAGTCTGTTCAGGTTACTCTCGGAGGACACAGAGGACCAGTGGGCTGAAGAGCAGCCATTCGGATGGGTAACGTACCCACTACAGTGAAGCACTGCCTGAGCTATGAGCAACTCATCCAGGACTACCCATGGCTGAGACGCTGGCTGCTGGAGGAGAAGGTGGGCGTTGTTTTTCTTGTTTCTAATCTGCTGCACATGCTCTGACACATGACTCTCTCATGACAGAGAGGCTGCACAGCAGCCAGCCACTGTTGACAGCGCTGATGCTGCGTGCAGCTTATATATGGGTCCTTTTCAATTGAAATTCTGTTCTACTTTGACATATTACTGTATTTTTAAGGATGCATGGGATTCTCTGTAAATATGAATTATTCATCTTGCTGAATTGACTGTATGTGACGAAAGATGCAGCCTAGATGCTTCCGTTTGTTCTGTGTTGTGTAACTCCATTAGGCTGCCTCAACATGATTATTTAATAATAATTTAACATGATTATTAGAATATTTCTTTATTGCAAGTGGACAAATAGGCTGCCGATAGTGGTCCGTTACATTCAATTACTACTCACTGATCACATACTAAGCTTGTGTTAATTAATAGATTTGATATTTGCATTGCATCAAATCACTCAAGAGGCATCTACAGTATTGTATGTAACTTTTTAGCCTCTTACAGCTCATTTTTTTGGTTTTATGGTCTGCATATTTCTTGAATGGTTGAGTCTGAGCCGTTCTCATCAACCCCTGAAGGCTAATTGTTACCCTCAAAAAGTATCAATACCACAGTGTAAAAATACTGCAAGTAAAAGCCATGCATTTAAAACCTTACTACAAAACTCATAAATATTATAGACAAAATGTACTTAAGGTACTGGGTTAAAAAGTACAACATTTCCCTCTGAAATGTAGTAAAGTAGAAGTATAAAGTAGCATAAAATGGAGCTACTCAAGTAAAGTACAAGCACGTCAACATAGTACTGTTTTTAAAAGTACAGTAGCTAGTTAACGTTAGTCGAGTATGCTAAGTGTAACGTTACATTCCACCACTGCTTAACTGTTACTGTAAGCTAGTTTAGCTAACTACTCAGTACAAAAAGTTAGTGACTTATAGTTACAGTAAGCTAGTTGGTGAAGATAGTTTAATATCTAGCAAGCTAAAGACACAGATATTTCTCTCAGGAGTTGGTGGAGAAAAGAACCGTGAATATTGGACTTACATGTGTCAGGTACGCAGAAAGCCGACTCCTGCTGGATATGAAAGATGGCACTGTTTGCTAACCCGTTAGCCGTAGCAGCTAAATAAACTGCCTCATCTGTTAGCTTGTTGTGTTTCTCTGCTCCCTAGTGGACACAAATCGATTAGATGGGTTAGCAGTTTTTGGTCAGCTTGGTGGTGTTTTTGAAATGTCCCTGTCACTCAGTTTAAGAAGTAAGGGCTTTTTCTCTAGAATTTATGAGGCTCAGACCAGAAAAATACCCTGATCCTGACAATATCCCTTGTGGTTTGTGTGGAGTTACCCTTACCTCGGTTCCCAGTCTTTTCTCTATCTCCTGAGTTTGCATCCTAATAGCATGACAGGCTTATGTTTTGGTTCTCAGGTTTCATCTGGCTTTGAGGGAGGGAGATATTCATGTTAGAAATAACATGTCCTGCAGCATCCCACGCCAAAAGGATGACTGACTGCTTGTGTTCAGTTTCCTGTTGAGTGGTATTCCTCTCTTTATTCTCTTTTCTGCTTCTCTTTGATATTCTTCCAGGCCATTGCAGGACATGAGTACCCAGAGTTTGTTAAAATAGTTGAAGTTGGGCCGAGAGATGGACTTCAAAATGAAAAGGTATATCATTTCAGTGACAAATCTTATTTATATTTATATGCACCCTTGTTTTGTATACTATACATGATCATCCCGGGAAACCCCCATTTTTTTCAGTAACTTTTATACATAAAACAATCCGTAACATATGGGTTGTGTGCCATAATTACCAGAAGCATATGTTTCACATTTTCTTTGAAATTGAATAGGGAAGATGACACGGTTCTGGCTTAGTTTACTCTGCTTAGCATGTCGCTGCTTTATCATTTCCTTATTGCACGCCTGTAGTTTTACAGATTGCACAGGATGCAGAGATCATTTTGAGGGATCTCAAAATATTCAGCAAGTGCAAGATTCAGCATGTGAATATATAGTATATATCAATGTGATTGGCAAGCAGCGTAGCAAAAAATAAAAAATCAGCCAGATATCTGGTTGTTGCACCTCTCATCTTGAGTGGAATCAAATCCAGAAAGTGCTGTTTCAGTTTCATTGTTCCCCAGGAAATTGTTCCAACAGGGGTGAAAATCCATCTGATAGACATGCTCTCAGGAACAGGCCTGTCTGTGATCGAGGCCACCAGCTTTGTCTCTTCAAAGTGGGTGCCGCAGGTAATAACTCTTCTTTGTGCACCGCAAAAGAGTGCTGAGTGATTTATTAGGCTCTCTTTCTTGTCTGTATAATAACTACTGAGGGAAACCTGCTGCTCCTCTAGCATCCTTGTTGGACCCACAGCTTGTGGAAAGAATATTTTAACATATTCTTCATATAGTCGACCTCTCATTCCCTGTCATAAATTGTATCTCTATTTACTTCCCGAAAAAGAGAAAACAAAAACATGTCTTGTGTTTTGTTTATACTGAGAAATGTGACATGAAAAAGTAATTCTGTCCTTTATTGATTCTCTGCTGTGGAAACATTTGTGCAGGATGATGTATTCTCAGGAACATGCTGAGATGAGGTTTATTTTTCTACATCATATGTTTTCCCCCCCTTCATTTAGATGGCAGACCACACTGATGTGCTCAGAGGAATCCAGAGAGCACCTCATGTTCGGTACCCTGTTTTGACACCTAACATGCAAGGCTTCCAGGATGCTGTAAGCATTCATTTTCTATTCCGCACGATGATCTCTGCTACAAACCACAACTATTTACGCAGGCTTGTCGATTTGAGTTAATTGTTGGCACTACATTCTTTTTTGCCACATAATTCCTGCACTTATGTAAGTGTGACTCCAGCACAGTGTTGAAAATGGTTTTACAAGTTTATTTTTCTCTCCTCTTTTAAGGTTGCAGCTGGTGCTACTGAGGTGGCGGTGTTTGGGTCAGCGTCTGAAACCTTCAGTAAAAAAAATATTAACTGCTCTATTGATGAAAGCATGCAGAGGTTTGAGGAAGTCATTAACACTGCCAAAGAGCGACAAATTCCAGTCCGTGGGTTAGTACTCTGGATATTAAATGATATTTATAATGAGTGAAAATCTAATGTCTTACTCACATTTATTTTTTACTCCAAATGAAAACAAAACAGTTGAAAATACTGCAGTTTCTATATGTAGGAAAAAACACACAATTCAGTAATGATAGCTTTATAGCAAACTTCCAGATGTTCACCAAGTTATATCCATGCATTAGTAAACCACAAGTCCAGCTGAACATTAAAGCAAACTAAACAGGGTCAGTTACTGAATATAGTTGTGCCTTTTGTCAAAGCAGCCACTGCGATTGTAATGCATGCTTTCTTATGTTATATGAACCTCTCCGTCCAAAAAAGTTAAACCACAATACCAAAATAATCAGAAGCTTGACGTTCTCCTTGTTACAGTGAATTGCTACTACATCCACAGCATTTGTTTAGTTTTTTTTACAGTTAATCAACCACATCAAATGCTATCAAATGATACATAAATACAATAAAGTTCTCACAGATGTTGTCCTCTTTCAGATACGTTTCTTGTGCCCTTGGATGCCCCCACGAGGGACACATTGAACCTTCCAAAGTTGCTGAGGTGAGATAAACTTTCATGTTTACTGACACATTCAGTAGAGAAAAATCACATGTTACTGACATAGCATATTATAAAATACAGGTTTTGTGGATGTATATACTGGAAGATTACATTGGTTAAGGTTAAGCGACTACTAATGCGATTTCTTCATATTCCAACTGTAACTACAGATTTAACTGTCATTAAAGATGACAAATACATGATTAGAGAATTGTCATATTAATCTGCCATGCCAATGCTAAACTAAACTTGAAATTATACATTAACAGTTCTTTTACTATAAGAGCATTTTACCATATTTTCACTGTTCTTTAGGTGGCAAAGAGGTTATATGAAATGGGCTGTTATGAGATTTCCTTGGGGGATACCATCGGTGTTGGTACTCCAGGTTCCATGTTTAAGATGCTGCAGAGTGTGATGAAAGAGGTGCCCACCAATGCTGTAGCAGTTCACTGTCATGACACTTATGGGCAAGCACTACCCAACATCCTTACTGCACTTCAGGTAAGAACTCATAATATATAGCATGACAAGTCATCTAGTAGTAGTAATGACCATTATGATCATCATCATCATCCCATTAGATGACCAATCTCATTTACAAGAAGGCCCTTAGACACAAAATACATAAAAGAAAAAAATAATAATAATCTATCCATATTTCTGAAAGAAATTATGGTGAAGGTTTACAAGTTCTGCTCTCTCTGGCAAGACTGTGCTGCCTTACTCTGGGTAAGAATCGCTCAAGGCACCTGGCATCTCTGGAAGTTCCTAAAATGAAGGGGAACAGCTCCAAGACTGCTCCACAAGTTGGGTAGAGGGACCTGTGAATTCTAGGAAATGACGAGGAAGGAGTTTGAACATTTTCAAAACCTGGCAGACATCAAATATGTAACAATGAACAGCTGTGGTGGCTAGTAACGGACCCAAAAGCACGACCAAGAGACAGGGTTTAAGGAGAGGAGGTTTTACTCTTCGAAAGCACCCACAAAAATAGGAAGCACAAAAACACTCAGGCAATCCAGGTAGATGAGAGGCAGGCAAACAGGAGATCCACAGGGCAGGCTTGGTCATACACAGGAAGGCAGATAACGTCAAGGCAAACCAGATAGACGAGGGGCAGGAAACCAGAAGATCCACGGGGCAGGCTGGGTCATACACAGGTAAGCAGATAACATCCGGAATTGCTGGTAAGTACTTGCTCAAGAGCTGGCACGAACTGGCACCAGAGCCTAGGATCCAACAGGTGTTTATAGCCGAGCTCAGTGGGGAGGTTGATTACGGATGAGCCTCAGGTGATCCTCCCAGACCGGCGGGAAACGAGTCGGGTCCGGGGAGGCAGATACTACAGGGCAAAAACAAAGGCAGAGTTAATATTGTTAACAGAGGATCCTGAACAGGGCTCCGTGCGGGGTGTCACAAAATAGACATCTTTGAAAATAGAGTGAAGGAGAAACCTGACATCTTGGCAAATTTGGTGAAGTAATGAGGGATCTCTGAAAATGGAGAAAGATTGAAAAATTCTTAGGTCTCTCTATAGAAAAGGAAGACATGAGCTCTGATAATTGTGTGTGAGTCACACCTCTCTTATGTGAAGAAAAGTATGAAAAAACATCCTGATCTTTGTGTGAGTGATGTGAAAAGTGCCAGTACTTTCTGTAGAGGGCTTACTGGCATGGTTAGAAGAGGAGGCCCATTTACCTCAGAGTTGGAAGTGTAGATTCTCCTCTGTACAAGCACCAGACAGTGATGCATCACCCTCTTGATCCGCACATCCTCTTATATGAAATTGTTCGACAGCTTGCTGCTTTTGCAGTGGCTTGGAAAGGTTTTTTTGGGCACCTACTCCTTCACATGCACATCCTTCTCCTTTTGATGAATATGAACTCTTGTGGAGAACCACAGGCCGATTATGGATAAATGCCCAGTCTTTGCATAAATCAATGTTCACGATGACATGAAAAGGAGCAACCAAATGTGGAAGCAAAGTCGAGGTGGTGATTCTTGTTCCAGGATATCTTTCAACTTCCTTAAGTAACTGCCAACATTGTAGAGATCACAAGTCCTTTCTGAGGCTTTAAATCATTATTCCTGCTGGGGATAATCATATGTTAAGCTGCTCCCAATCGATCTTTTTAGACAATTTTCGAGGCATGCGTTACAGGACATTCAAAGACAGCATCTTTTCTTCATTTTTACAAAGAGCAAAGGATCAGGAGTATTTATTTTCCACTTGCATCTGGCAAAAGGAAGTTCAATTATCATCAAAATCTTCATTTAGGCTGATTGCCATTTATTTTTGCCATTTAAAGGTGGGGTAGGCAGTATTTTTTTTTGGCGTCACTGGGCAAAAATTCCATAATAACCATTTAGCATATTGTAATTCAAGTGGTCTGAGAGAAAACCTCTACTTCTGCCCCTCCTGTTGGCTCTGTTTTCAGGCTTTAGAAAATCTATCCCGTGACGGGAGACTTTG
>LKNJ01003399.1:0-45267 GCA_002120245.1 Maccullochella peelii
GAGAGAGAGAGAGAGAGAGAGAGACTTTTAGGCCACAAGAATCAGTGTGGGACGCCCACACACACTCAAATGATTCATCCACCCTTTATCTCTCTCCCTCTCTCTCTTCTCACACACACCAACTATGCTCTTTCATCTGCTCAGCTATGAAGCCGAAAGCAGTATCAGTGTTCGCAAGCGGTAACGAAGCATGCAAGTGTGAGTGTTTTTGGATGTGTGTGTGTGTGTATGTGTGCATTCACATAAGGGAGGGGGAGGGAGGGAGAGAGGGAGAGAGAGAGAGAGAGAGAGAGAGAGAGAGAGAGAGGCTTCTTCTCTAACAAAGCGCCCTTCATGTCTGGAGAGTAGATGCCAAGGAATGCTGTCTGAGGATGGGCTGTCTTATGCCTCTGAGGAATGCCTCCTCTGTGTGTGTGTGTGTGCGCGTGTGTGTGTTTATGTGTGTGTGTCCACAAACTATCTGTATGTTTCAGAAAGCAAAGAATCTTTGAAACCCTTCTTGAAACAGAATTTTCAAAGATTTTAAACACCAAAAAAAAAAGCAAAGCTCTCATTCTGAACAAATTCTGGTTTAAAAATAACATACAATTAAAATTAATGACAACAATAAATGGCCAGTGTAAGAGTACAGGACAGCAGGAAATGAATAGTTAGGGGACATGAGGTCCAGCTTGTTGTTCAGTACATCAGACAGGATGTAGATCTATTAACCTTATTGGGTTTTTGATCCCAAGAGTGAACATGCAGCGCAAAGAATCTTGTCATTGCTTTGTGAAAAAGTGAGATTTCTAACAGGATGTAGGACATTTGATGTGGTTGAGTTTATTCTTAAATCTGTATCATTTAAGACTTTTCAAAGAGCCACACCAACCATGGTGTGTGTGTGTGTGTGTGTGTGTGTTATGCAATTCCTGGTTAATCTGGATCTGATATGTGCTGTATTTTAAGTATTTCTAAGCAAACAGAGCCTATCTGCTGTCTCTTTTTTCTACTTTTTTTAAAGCTTTGATGCCAGCTCAACTTTCCCCACCAGAAAAATGCTTACCACCTCAGAAGCGAGGCAGCAATTAAAAAACCTGGATGTGGGAGGAGACGAGAGAGAAAGGGAGAGCAGCTCAGTCGACTAACATGACCAAACGATGTTAAAAAACCTTGAAGACGTGCCTATCACACTGCAGATAAACACATGAAGGGGGAAACCACTGTGTATGAGTGAGTGTGCGAAAGAGATGTGGTGGGCGAATGAAACGAACACGTGAGAAATCAGAGACGAGAGAACGAGGAGGGAGCTGCTGGGAGATTTGCCAGCAGCAGGCAGTGTCTCTGGAGTGAGGATAGCGAAACATGATAGCCTGTGTTAACCAGGACCATGGATTCACTCTGTGTGTGTGTGTGTGTGTGTGTGTGTGTGTTTGTGTGTGTGTGTGTGTGTGTGTGAGAAAGAAGAGTGACAGAAAAGATCTAACAGACAGAGTGTTTTCCAGTTCTGACAGATGCTGTGGAGCAGCGGCCTGCAAACTGCAGCTGTTCCTGAGCCCAACCTGACGTCGACTGACTGTTAAAACGTGAAGGTGACACTAAACGTTTTGTTTCGCATTACGTTATGTTTTGGGATTTTGCTGAACATATTTTAGACAATAGCCAAACGATGTATATTCAGATCTTTTCCAAAACATTCTGTTAATTCCACACCAGTTTTTCTAATTTCACAACTTTTCCAGGAATTTCATGACCGTGGGAACCTGCTTTTAGATTATATTGAAAATCAAGGGTTTTTCAAGTATAGTTGAATTCAAGCATTTTCCTAACTCCAAGAACATAATGGTTAAAATTCAGCCTTTTCCAAACTTTCAAGACTTTGTACGAACCCTGTATTACAGACTAAACAATAAACCAGTAAATCGGAAAAATAATAAGCAGGTCAATCGATGATGAAATCAGTAGTTGCAGCCCTGTCTGTCACATACCACATCTCTTTCAAAGAGGTTTTACACCGACAGGATTTAAGAGTCAGTGTATTAAGTCTTTACTTTGGAACTGATTCAGTTGGTGCAACCACTTGAAAATGATTAATGCCTAAACTTAGACTTCCTGGTTAGATGAGCCTATAATGCACTTTTAAACTCCAGTTGAACTAGTGCGGCAAGCTGCAGAACATGACATGACAGGATGACTCGCTGTTTTGGGGTACATGGAGGGAGAGAGTGAAGCAGAGAAAAAGAAGGGATAGAGACAGGAAAGACGTGTGCCAGAGGGAGAGAAGAAACTTAACTCTCATCTTACGGCATAACAGAGGACTTATCTCCCAGGGGAGCTTCATCTTCTTCTCCTGCACGGTGAGAGCCAGGAGCGCTGCCACGGATCTTAAAGAGTATGTGTGTTTATCTGTGCAAGTGTGTGTAGGCAGATAACAGCAGCTCAAGTGAGGACATTTTTGTGAAGGGATACAATTTTGCCAAACCTTTAACTCTGACCAGAGTTAGTCTAAAGATGGAGTTTAAGGTTTTGCCATGTACAAGTTAAAACAAAAGTTAGAGCTAGACTTGTATATCCGCCATAACATTGGATTATTGTCTGAGGGGAAGATTTTTCCTTTGGCGTTTGAGGTTCATGAACACCTGAAGTCAGTGTCGGGTCTTTCTAAGTGTGTGTGAGTGATGGAGAGCTTACAGCAGTCTGACTCGTCCGACCAGTCTCCACAGTCGTCATCTCCGTCACAGTGGTATATATCCAGGATACAGCGGCCGTACGCACACTGGAACTCCTCCACGCTGCAGGTGGCTGGCATCACATCTGAGGCTGCGCGCACGCGCACACACACACACACACACACACACACACACACACACACACAGACGTGTTTAACAGATGCTTACACTGGAAAAGATGGTGCAGCAGTTGGCTGTCTGAGGCTCTTTGAAGCTTCGACTCTTCTCTGTTGAGTCCGTCACAAACTATACTTTCTCTCTATTAAGCTCTCTATTAAGACAGTGAACATGTTTACATGCTCTGCAGTAAACTGGTTACTGTAAGATCTTAGTTTACATGCAGCTGGTCAGTAAGCAGATTTCCTCCCTACTTGCAGCCATAGCTTTGAATCATGATGCTCCAGCATGAAGAGTTTTTGATCTGGTTTCTTGAGTCTGGACTGATGTCGCATAGGGGTAGAGAGGGAAGAGACACTTTGTCCTGTTCAGATTTTACAAATAACATACTGTTCAGATGTGGGAACCTATTTATTTTGAATCATTTATTTCAGTTTTTGAATTTTAGTCTGACTTTGGATTATTTTGGATACAAGGACGGACCACTGCTATGAGTAATGAGCATTTTCTTTTCATTCTGCCACTCTGTTGCCAAATAGATAAGTTCCCTGTTTGAAGTCTTTGTGATACACTTCTTATAAACCGCCCTGTTCATAAATCAGCAATGTTACCTGAGATTCTCTCAGCTAGATTTGGGAAATTGGGTTTCTCTTCTACATGACTTTTACAAACCAACAACAGCCGCTGAAGAGCATGTAAACACACTGATTGACAGGCTTCTCATGAGCAACAGCTTTTGGTGAATTTTGTTTTTAGCCATAGCCAATAAATGATCTGAATTGACCCGATTATAAAATTACACCCATATGTCGACATTCTGACACGCTGAAAATGCCTCCATAGAGAAAGACACACCCCACTTTTTTTGGTAATCAAAACTATGTCATTTTTTTTTGCTATTCCAAAGGAAGTGTGTTGTTGTCTCTTTATGTTGTGAGAAGACTGGATTGCGTGGAAATTGTACCCGTTAACAAAAATTTATGGGGAAAGACATTGGGCCTGTTAATCAAACCATTATTTTAGGCTCATGCAGCATAGATATTAAGATGCTGACTTATAACATGGGCGACCTCAAAGAGAGCTGGGGGTGTCTGAAAATCGGTCTCTTAATTTGGCTGCTATGAGGAAGTACTATGAATTTAACTTCACTGCTTTTGGAAAGCTCAGTTTTAGCTCTCCACGCTAAAAAGTGAGGCCCGTGCTTTCAAATGTATCCACTCCGGAGGGCGTTTTAAAAATATATTTGTTTTACGTGGCATAAAAACACCAGCTCCATGTGGGTGAAGGCCCAAAACAGAGAGAAAAAGATGCGTTTTCACAACACAAACTACCATCTACAGTGTGTAGTTGCTTTAACTTGAGAAGCATTTAGTCATGTTTCTTACTGTCTTTCTTAAAACACACACACACACACACACACACACACACACTCGGAGTAACTTACGGCAGTTTTCCTCGTCCGACCCGTCCTTACAGTCCGTGTCTCCGTCACAGTACCAGTGCTCGGCGATACAACTGCCATCTGTGCAGCGGAACTCCTTGTCCGAACATTTACGCATGTCTGGTATTGAAAAAAACAAACTCACATGTCATATTTATAAGACAGTGGTAATGAATATGTGATTGCATGCTGGTGTTCGTGTGTGTGTGTGTGTGTGTGTGTGTGTGTGTGTGTGTGTGTGTGTGTGTGTGTGTAGGTGTGTGTACCCACCACACTGTTCATCACTGTTGTCCCCGCAATCGTTGTCGCCGTCGCAGTGCCAAAGGCTGCGAATACAGTAGCCATTTTGGCAGTGAAACTCATCCTCCTCGCACTCTCTGGGAGCTGCGGAGAGAAAAAGAAGAGAGATGTTTCAGAGGACAAATAATGAGGATACAACAAAGTGCGGACACTGTACAAGATGAGAGGCAGCCGTCCCTGAGCTCTGCTGACATTATATCCACAGCTGCACTGACACCAGGGGAAACTGTGACCTTTATGTCAGGCTCAGAGCAAAGAGCTGAGAAGAAAAAACAGATTTTTCTCTCCGTAAATAAGCTGAACTCTCCCGAGGCTGCAGGTCTAGTGCTCAAAGACCCACTAACTGAATATCCTGTGGTTCGACCTCAGCACAAAAGACGTCCAATCGACAGCTACTGCACCACAGTGAGGAGGAAGGCTGAATAAAGTCATACAGGGTGTGTGTGTGTGTGTGTGTGTGTGTGTGTGTGTGTGTGTGTGTGTGTGTGTGTGTGTGTGTGTGTGTGTGTGTGTGCATGATGACTACGACTATAACTGGTGCAAGAAACACGCAAAAGGAGGAACACCTTTCTTCTTTGCACGTTTCAGTCCACCATAATTTAACACTATACAGTAAATGTGCATTTATGTTTACATAAACATGCAACATAGACAGGTCCAAACTTTTCTGCTCAAAAGACATTTTCAGGAATCCATGAGCTCAATAAAAAAAGCTGATTTCTTAAGGAATCCCAAGTTCCTTTAAATGTTAAACCAGTTTGAATTCAGGACTGGTTTAACCTACCAAACCTGAGCTCCAGCAGCTTGTTTTATGTCTTAATTAAATATACCGGCTGCTGTAAGTTAGGAAATGTTGTTTCACTAGACAGTTAACCTTGACACTGGAGATAAAAGACACATTTGTCATTCATACCAACAGCCTTGACTATGCAGTTAGACACAAGTCCCTCCCTCCAGTGAACTTTCAGCACGGTGACAATGACAGCGTTTCACTTTCAAACCCTTTCATTTATCCAAACAACTCCTCCACCTTGCTTCTTTAATCACACCTCCATTGATAAAAGACTGAATGGATTTTCAAAACGCCACCTCCTTCTACTGTAACCACCGCAATCGATGGCAACGCCCGGCCATGCTCGCCTGCGGCAGAGTAAACGGGTTCGTCAAGGAGAACCAATGATGGATGGCCCCTGGCAGGAGGTAATCTATAATTTATCACTGCTGTTTGTGAGCGTTAGACAGCTGAGACAAACAGAGAGAGATAAGGAGAGACAGGAACAGAAGGATGCCCACAGAATAGAGGGGCAGACGAAAAAGAAGATGAAGCTTTTCTTTGTTTCAGTGAGATTTTTCATCTTTTTCTCAGGTGTGTTGCAGCATCACAACACGAGTCGAAGGCTGCTGGAGACACATTCCACTTCTGAGATGAGTGACATGACATGAAGCCCCAGAGCCTGTGTGTGTGTGTGTGTGTGTGTGTGTGTGTGTGTGCACACATGTATTGTAGGCCTCTGTGGATAGTGGATATTTCTGCATGCCCATGAAAAAACTTAGCATAACTAGCATAGGAGATGACTTCAAGATGGTTTGACTCTGTATACATTATATTTTATATAATGAGTAAATTAAGGTTGCATTACAAAATAATTTAGGGGAAATCCTTTGTCTTTTCCTTTGTTCCCATATTTGCACATTGGTTCATTCAAAGTAAATTCCCACCACCAATGTTTCCAAATATAGCTTACATAATTTCACAGTTTCATCAATGGTAAAGTGTCAGTTCACCCAAATAACAACAATACATATTTTTTCCCTTAACACTGGTGGTTTCTACCCATGCTGAGAGTTTCAGTTTTATGCGCTGAAGTTTTCAGATATTAGCCTCTGTGATTTCTGTTGATGCACAAAACAATGGAGGTGAATGGAATCTCGTTAGTCATGCTCAAAGCGTTGAAATATACAACCTGATACCACTGTAATATGAGTCTACTGACCCTTTAAGCTAACATCCAAAATGTGGTCATTGTTTTAAGCGTTTAAGCGTTAAAAAAATCCAATAATTGAATATTGGCTGATATTTGTTTTTCAAATCCATAACATAAACAAACATTTTTAATAAGGATCCCTTAATTTTGGTTATTAAAGACTTGCCCAGGCTATGTACTGAGCAGGACAGCTGGTCACTGCTCTTTGAACAAGTAATGGTAATGAAGTTAAGTAATTTACTGTTTATAAATTACCTCAAACATCTCAGCTAGAACGCCTTCCCCTCCCCCAAAAAAGGAAAGGATTTAAAACAACAAAAGCCCAACAGTGGATCCAAATGAAATTTTAATTTTACCAGTACTACTGACAAAAAACACTCATTTAATGTATTATTGAACTAGTAAGAAAATAATTGATTCTCTCCCCCCTCTCTGTGTCTCCCATGCTCTCCCCTCCCCATCAGTGAGATAAACAGAGGGAGGTCGGAGGTCAACAAGCAGCCAAACATTCAAAGGGCAAAGGGTGCTGGGAGTCATTATCAGGCTCCCTGCGTGTGTGTGTGTGTGTGTGTGTGTGTTTGTGAGGTGAAATGGTGTCATGCTTTTTTCCTGTGAAATGTCTTTTAAACTTCAAGAATCTCACGTTCAAACACACACCGAGACACACCTCAGTCTCCGTGTTTGTCTGAAATCTTGAAAACTGCTTCAGTTCCAGCCGAGCGTGGAGGATCGTCTCCCCCGTCTCTAAATAATGAAATAAAACCACTGCATCGCGGGGAGAAACAAAATATATTGCGAGGTGAAAGACAGACTAGGGTGAAGAAATGAAGAGAAAGAAAGAAGCATGAAATAATAAGTAGTTTGGGGAACAGGGGAGGGAGGGAAATTTACTGGGCATGAAGATGAAAAATTCATAGCTGGCTCGCAGCAGACAGACCCCCCATCAGGAAGTGATTCAGTGTCTGGCTGCTGATACAGTATGTGGGTCAACAGAGGAGGAAGAGAAATCACTGGAAGATAGACAGGTAAGAAAAATCATTCAGAAGAGAAAGAGCTTGGCTATGCCTGCTGTACACACACACAGCATGAGGTATAACACAAGAGGTATTATGGAAAACAATCACTGTCAAGATCGGGGTGTATTTGCCGTTAGAGATTTTATTTAAAGCACGAAGCTGCCACTAATCATGATATCACCAACTTTTTGATGTAAAAAAGTTGGAGCACTAGACCCTCCCCCCTTAATAAAGATGCCACTATTAATACTAACAATCTACATCATTCAAAGTAGTATCTTGTCATTGTCAGGCACACTAGCGCTGTGGTTTGGTGGATCAGTCAGTCTGAAGGTCCAACACACTAATATCTTGACAAATACTCAATGGATTGCAATGAACAACACTTTGGGGAAATTGCGTCTGTCAAAGTACGTCCACTAAAAGTGCTTGTTTTGCCACTGACAGGCTCAGACTGTTATTCTAAGTGTCTGACAACATTAGGGAAAGGATCCCTACAGAGACAGACCGTTTTGTTAAAGAGTAAGATCCTTTTTGTTTAACCAAAAACAGAAAGTCTTGCTCAAGGAAACATCTCGCTGTGAAATCTCGCGAGAGGTTGAGTTGTTGCAGGAAGACAAAGAGATCTTACTCTTTAACAAACGGTCTGTCACTGTAGGGATCCTTTCCATAATGTTGTCAGACACTTTGAACAACCTGTCAAGCACTTTTAGTGGACGGACTTTTCACGGGTGCAATTGCCCACAAGGATTACGTTGCAGCCATTGGAGCCCGTTCGTGGATGCCAGCAGAGGCCATCTACACAATTGGTATACAATCGGTACATTGGCTGCAAATAAACACAGACTGCACAAGTGATCCAGCAAATAACGTCAGGTGAAGATTTGCGTTGCTTTTATCATGGGTACATGCTGCTGCCACCATGACGACATGCTAACATTAGCTTATGCCAACACACCTGAGTTTTTGCACCTATGAGTATCCTGAGCTTACCAAACACGAAAAGCTTCCTTCTTCAACTTAACAGCTTCCTCCACCAGTGTGCACCAGCAGGTTCTGGGGTTTTGCCACAACAGTCACCAATGACACCCTCCGCAATAAAAATTTTGTAATCAACTCAGATTCCATGTCACCCCCAGGATGCAAGACAAATTGTTCCAGAAATTAAATGATTATGACCTCGCGGACAGGAGTCTCAGCCAGACAGTCCCAGCTCACTCTCACTAGACATTTGGGTTTATCAGGTGTGTTTGGTGGCTTCTACCACCACATGATCCAACTCACCATCAGCTGATAGAAGTCCAATATCAACTTCTATCTGGTACTGTTCACTTTTTACTAAGATCTAAAGATCAGGTATGCATTTGTGAGGGGAGATTAGTTCTCCCAGCAGAATCCTTGTTGCTGTAGAGATTCTTTGAAAGATCCACCAAAGAACAGAGCCTTTTCTACCAAATCTAACTGTATAGCCTTTTGCCATTATTCCTTGACAAAAAGGAATAAAGGAATCATTTCCACTGGTTGCCTAGCTAAGCTAAACATCCGCTGTCGGTAGGTAAATATTTACCGTACAGACATAAGAGCGGTACTCATCTTCTCATCTAACTCTCGGCAAAGAAGCGGAGAAGCATATTTCCCAAAATGTAAAACTATTTCTTTCAGTGTCTCTGACCAAAATTCAGTTCGGTCAAATTCCCGCACCCTCTCTCTCTTCTGCACCCATGAGCAGCCTATCAAACCAGCTCCAAAATCATTTTAAACAAATGAGCCAAGCTTCCACGAGCTAGTGAAAGGGCAAACTGCTATTAAATCAACAATACCAAACAAGTTAGTCACTAAAAGGACACTGCCTGACTCTTTCTGCCATGTGTTGTCTCCATCAGGAACACATCACTCCCTGTAACTATTCCTGTCCCCACACAGTGTTAAGTGTGATTAAACTGAATCACCAAACTGACGCTGACAGTGTGATGGAACGACTGGCGTGAAGTGTATGTCCACACGGATCACACTGCACATATGGAGCCTTCTGAGTCATAAATACAGAGACGTGTGTGTTGTTCCATAAGTCAGGGTGGAGTTAGTGGTCAGATTCTGTGAACACATCGTCCACTTTTAGATTCCCTAGCCTCACAAGCCCAATCTTAACCTAATTCTAAATTTAAAGGGACACTCCGGAGATTAAGCATTGCACTTCTATAAAGTTGGGGGAATCAACGAATAAGTAAACATATTGGAGATGTAAACTTTCAGTTCTGCTCAGATATTGATACTCTGCGGATCCTGCATTTCCTATGATGCAACAGCATAGTAATTTTGACCCTCCATACCTGGTAAATACCTTTGTGAAAACAACTAAAGAAGGGTAAAAAAAAATGCTGGCAAAATGGCCCTCATTGCTCCAGTATTCACACTAATACAGTCAACTCAGTTAATTTAAAAAGGAGCAATACTCTCTTTTTTGCATCTGGTTTTCACTTGATAACAAACTTCAAATGTGTAACACATCAAAAGTCCAAAAATGTCCTCACTGTCAAACGTATGGTCCTCACAAAGATAGACATATGGTAGCACACACAAACACTCATACACACACACCTACTCACCAGGCAGCAGTGCATAGATACATAAATACGCCTGCAGAAATAGACACTCCTTACTTCACCCACTGCAGGCCACATTCTGCAATCAAGCAGCTGAGGGGTATTTTGGGTTGGACACACACACACACACACACACACACACACACACACACACACACACACACACCCCCACAGATAGCTCCACAAATCAAAAGTGTGAATGCTGACCTCTCACCAATATGTGTGTCTGTGTGTGTGTGTGACAGCCAGGCAACTTCTTCAGACTCAAAACAAACACCTCATTGCACATGGCTGCCTCAAACATCTGTCCACTTTAATAACTCATCCCTCTGAGTCTGACGGGTCGAGACTGTGTTTGTGAGTGTGTGTGCAACGGCGCATATCAATGTGACTGCCGCTGTTTGTTTGTGCGCTTGTGAGAGAGGAAGTGTACTTACGGCAGTCCTGTTCGTCGGAATCGTCCTCGCAGTCATTGTCACCGTCGCACACCCAGGAGCGGCGGATACATTTGCCGTTGTCACAGTGGAAGTCCAGCGGCGAGCAGGTGGGAAGCACTGCAAACAAACAAGGCCAAACAACAAGTCTGTCAGCAGAAACAAACAAACAAACAAACAAACAAGCAAACTGTGAGGCTGAAAGGAGGGGAGAGAAGATGGGAGTTTGCATGTGTTTTTAAAGAATATACTGCGGATTTCAATATGACTTGTGCTTTTCTATCAGCATTTTAGTGTTTTTGTACTTTTTATGTCATTTTTTAACTTTCGCTTGTCCTTGTTCCTATCATGTATCATACCATATTGTAGGCCTGAGTGGCGTCTAACTGCAACAGACATCATGATGGGAGATAACATTTTCCACTGTAACGTGGCTGGATTTTATCCGTTTATCAGTTTTAAAAGTTGGAATCTCACCGTACAGCAGATTTCTGCAAGTTCTTTATTTCTGCATGACATAAGAAAGTTTTTAGGGAGTGAACAACATGTTTTGCATTCATCCAGGATTTCGTCAGTGTCGGCTCAACATGAGACTGACACATATTAAGTATGTGGCCGATGTCCCATCCGCTAACATGGAGGGGGCGGGGTTTATATACTGCAGCCAGCCAGTCACCAGGGGGTGATCCAGATGTTTTGGCTTCACTTTTGGGGAGCTGTCATGTCATCCATCTTTATATACAGTCTATGATCTGACCTGATGGTTTTCAATACTTGTTTTTAAGACACGTTTCATAGCTTTGAGATTCGATATCCAGCCATACTGTTCACATCAAACTGCCCATTAGTTAAAATTTGCCATTTGGCTGAATTTGGTTTCTGCTTCTGAAATGTGAATATTTGCCCGTTTCAATCGTCATCTGTGATAGTACACTGAATATCTTTTTTTGGACATTATATTAAACCAAACCATGCATCGATTAAATGGAGAAAAAATGGCAAATAATTCATTAGTAAAAATAATAATTAGTCGCAGCCCAAAAATAAAGTATACTTAAGTAAAGTCAATCAGATGTGATGTCAATCCATCACAGTGATGAAGCTTTTACCGATTTCACGGTCATCACTTATGTATGGCTGCTGGCTGCAGTAAAGGTCAGAGTTTTGACAGACACGGTTTAATGCGGGAGGGTTTATTCTCTGTCTGGTCTCAGCTCATCCAGAGCCTGAGCCTGATCTGGACCCACACGTCCTCCTCTCCGCCACCTTCTTACCCTGAGACCCAGAGAGCAGCACTGAGCTCAGCTCAGTTCAGCTCAGCGCATTCCTCCTTAACTTCATATCCGCTCTAAGTGCAGCTACTTGCTATCTAAGCGGAGCCCGAATGACTGGCCCTTTGTCATCCGCAGACAGAGCTAATTTAATTACAGGCCAGGGAGGGATGGAGGGAAGGGGAGGAGAAGGGAGGAGAGGGAGCAGCAACTCCTTACAGTGGACTCTCACCCGCCTGTCAATACCAGATATGAAATATTGATCGAACAACGCAGACTTTATGAAAAATGTATGACGTCACACAGCGAGTTAACCAGCGAAGCAGACAGGCGGAGGAGTCAGGGCTCAGTGAGTGAATTAAGTGTGTGTGTGTGTGTGTGTGTGTGTGTGTGTGTGTGTGTGTGTGTGTGTGTGTGTGTGTGCGTGTGTGGGTGTGGCTCTGGTCTCCAGGGAAAGTAAAGCCCCACTGACCCACATACCCCTGCATGGATATTACATTATTCAGAGAGAAACACAAAGACAGAGAGAGAGAGAGAGAGAGAGAGATAAGCAAACAGAACTCTCTCACTTGCCCAGTCTCTCTCTTTGTCAGCCTCTCATTCTCTTCACCTTCTGATGAACTCTCTTTCTGTCTAAATTACATGACCATACTGGTGGTTTTACTCAATTTGAGTATATAAAAACAAAAAGAAAATGACCACCTTTACGTTTTGGTCACAGTTATTGTCACATTTAAACACAGTTAAATAAATTTTTAAGTATCAGCACATCAGAAACTGTGCTGAAAACGCTATCATGTGGTGCTTTCAAAGATGCTCGAGACGTCAGAGGAAAAGCAAGAAGCAACATGAGCATCTTTTTCACAATCCTAGAATGTGTCTTTTAGATTTGATGTTCAGATAACATACTCATTAACATTTTTTCCCCCAAAGCCAACAATGCATTTTTGGATGTCGGAGCAGATTTATGAAAATTGCCACTGTTCCCAAATCATCTATGCTGTTTTCGATCAAAGTCAACATCTGACTAAAGCATTGCGTAAGTGTTTGGGAGGCTGCAATTTAAAAGAAAAAATGGTAGATTCTAGTTAACAGATTTATAGTAGTAGAGCTGAAATGATTAGTCAATTAATCGATTAGTCGGTCAACCAAAAAATAATTAAAATATTGAAGCAATTAATCTCTTTTTGATAAATATAAATTGTCTTTTAAAACAAAAATCTAATAAAACATCTGGTTTCAGCTTTGAAACCTTGAATATTTCCTGGGTTTTTTTGGGTTTTTTTATGTCTTTGATATTAAACTGAATAAATATTCCATCTTGTAAAATGCAAGGCTTCCCTCAGGCCTGAGACTCTTATGAAGACCCATGTTGGACGCGTTGGTTGTTTTAAATACATATTGCCAAGTAAAATAAAGGCATTTTACCCCGCAGCGCTTCTACTCCAATGTCTTCACAAAACAATCTGAATATGTCAACTTTTGCAACTTTGAAATGGGCATTTTTCACTATTTTCTGATATTTTATAGACCAGTTCAGTTCCAGCGAGGAACTGAACAGGAAGTCAAATTTGCACAGATTCATTAGTGAAACATCCTGGGAGTCTAGTAGAGTCCTGACACCTGCACACCGTCTAGAACCTTCTCTTTGTCAAACCGAAGCAGTCTGATGCATCTCTGACCGGGGCGTCAGCAGATTTATGGCCTCAACAGGAGGTGAAAAAAAAAAAAAGGCTGCTTCTCAAAATTTCAATAAATAATTCAGCTTATCTGAAGAGAAAGAGAGCGTGGTGTTAACACGCACGAACTCACACATCCAAACACACATGCAGACATAAGCAAACCGTCGCTGCACAGGCTAAACAAACACACACACGTCCACGGTGCAGAATTGTTTAGGCACATAAATTGATGCAAAATGTATGCAAATAAATACTCTTCTCTCTCTTACTCACTTTCACACACACACACACACGCAGTAGGTGGGGAAGGTTGATGAGGTCTCTGGGCGCTTTGATCTCTCTTATCACATGGATTCTGCTCAGCTCAGCGCTGCTCTTCTAGCTATCCCTGCATTCCTCTTAGGCTGACACACACACACACACACACACACACACACACACACACACACACTGAAGAAACCAGACAGTGCCTGTAGAAGCTAAACTTTATGTCTTTCACTCACTGTTATTGCTGAAATGATCAGGTTCATTGATCAGTTAATTCGACTAATGCCAAACATTTGTTTTGAACAACCTGTGTGTATTACACTGCTCACTCACACTCTTCAGTGAAGGGTGACTTTATGTGAGTATGTGTCCATTTTTAAAGAGTTGATTCACCCAAATAATGAAAAAAAACATTTTCTTTCACCTTCTTTTTATTCTACTTTACCTCTAGTGGTATATTGCCATACATAGGCTTTGTTTAAGTTGCTTTTTTGGCAGCGTGTAGCTGTCTCCTGATGTCAAACATGGAGCCAAAAGAATGAAAAAAGGACACAGAGCTCCAGATGAGCACAAGTGTTTCCAATAGAGACAGGAGGGTAATCTGGAGGTGAACCGACCTGTTCTGGACTGAAAGAGAAAACCTTTATTAAAGCTCCTTGGATGAAATATTCTCGTTAGACATGCAGACTCCTCTGTCTTGCTGGGAGATTTCTGCCTGGACCCCAATATAATGGGCTGATGGAATATCTATGGTGAGTCTGGATTATCCGGAGTTACACGGACAATGTTTCTGGAAAGAGATGTTGCTGTTGAGTTTCTTTAACGCAACTTTCAATGCCGGGAGCACCACAAACGATTCAGTCATCCACAAACCATAAGTTCAGTTACCTTCATTGTAATGGGGTGAGGGCTAAATAGATATCTAGATATCTCTAGAGGTAAGTGAGAAAATATGTATTTTTATAATCTGGGTGAGCAAGTCATTTAAGGCTCGTCACATTTGGTTTTAATGAACTGGATTTTTTGACTGAGCTGTTTGGTCCAATTTTTTGTCCCCGCGTACTCAAAAGTTGATGTGTTTTCTGCTGTAACAAGCCGCTGATCACCGTAGTTCTTAGTTAAGAAGGTCTTGCATGAAGAACCCAGAAAAGAAATAAGAAGTGGGAGAAAACAAAAATGAGCTGTTGATTGGGCACCAGAATAAAATCTTTTCTATCCAATTTTGTATTGTGAATGTTCTGTGTGAGTGTGTTTTATATGTATCTGAATATTTTTTTCAAAATAAACATTGGTATATCCCTGTTTTTATTTTTTTTCTCTTTTAATAATTAATAAATAAATATATAATAAACAAATAATGAGCCTTATCGATTTTGAATGCTTATTGATTGTTTCTAAGTAAGAATGTGCATGTCTCAGTGTGTTTGTGTGTGTGTGTGTTCCATGTCTTCAGGAAGATGTATGTGTGCGTCTTTAAGTGGCCTTGAGCAGCAGAGTTAATGGCCTCCCCTTTGCTGTAGAGCAGTAAACACCGATTATCACACCGGCTCAACGGATGGGAGGATGGACAGATGAGCGAGCGAGAGAGAGCGAGAGAGCGAGAGAGCGAGAGAGAGAGAGAGAGAGAGAGAGAGGACACTGTCTGACTGAAAAACAGATGTGGGCTCCAGAGAGCGATAGAGGAGTCTGCAAGTCTAACGAGAATATTTCATCCAAGGAGCTTTAATGGAGGTTTTCTCTTTCAGTCCAAAACAGGCCAGTTCACCTCCAGATTACTGTCATCTCCACTGGAAACATTTATTCATATTTTCAGTATTTTGACTCCATATTTGACATCAAGCAGCCTTTACACTCAGACAAACGCACATCTGTATGATGAGCTTGATTGCAGCAGTTGAGGGTAAACTGTGTTTACCTGTGACAGATCCAACAAATTTGGAGACTTGCCCACAACTATTCAAGCGAGGTGGGTACAATACAAATTCTTAATTTGACTTAATTAACAAATGTGTGTGTTAAAATGGACCTAAAGGCAGAGTGAGCCAAAGCTGAGCTAACAGGCAGAATAATCCCCAAACTGTCACTCATTCCTTCCCTTAATTTACACCTCTGACACTCTGCACCCAAATTATTCATGTTCTTGCATGTAAAAAGAGATTTGTTCTCTGGTTTGCACTTTTCTCTCTCTTCAGTCCTCTCCTCTTCACTTTAGTTTAAAAACCAAAGTAGCTGGCAAAAACAAGACATTTCTAATAGAAGGTCTTGATATTTCTGTAGCATCAGAGTGGGCGATTAACTGTTGGGGGCCATGAAGTCCAATTCGATTTAGGAAAGCAGAGAGTGTGTATCACCCCATCATAATATGGTAAAATGACTCAGTGCAGGATATTTTAATAGTTTGAAAGGCCTTGAAATGTATTATTTTTCAGAATTTAGAAGTATCTCACTTGTCCGGGCCCAACACTATTCTCCAATCCCCTCTGTCCATCTCATTCTCTCCTCCTCTACTCGCTCTTTGTTTTCCTCTCATAGCTGGTCCCGACAGAGGCGGCTTATCTGATTCTAGGCAGCTCTGGTCGGTAGCCAGCACATATTTCAGTCCGTCAGAGCAGAGTGGCGCTGCCAGCAGAGTTTTTCTTGGCAATGTGGCTGCCTGTATTATGGGCTCTCAGCGTCCCCCTCCACCTCTACAGTAAACAGACCTCCTGCCTCGCCTCGGGCTTAACGCCACTCTGCATCTACAGACCCGTCAAAAACTCACTGCAGAATTATGTTAACTAGCTTTCGGAAATCACCACATTACACAGTGTTTGTCATAGTCTGGTGTATCAAACAAATAAAAAACTCGTAAAAAAACCTGTGTCCAAACACTTTTTATTCGTCTTTTTATGGAGCCGAACACAAAGAATTATGAACTACAGTTCCTACAGATCCTATACTGTATGCAAAATAGCAACACCACAATATAAAACATATTTCATTACAAGTAAAAGTAAAAATCTTAAAGATTAGCAGCAAAATGTTCTTCAAAAATCAAAACCAAAAGAACTTGTCTTGCAGATTGGCCACAGAGTGCCATACTATTATAGATTTACTGGATTATTAATAGAATGTGTGAGAAGTATTTTAACGCTACAGTTGGTCAAAGTGGCACCAATTTGACCCCCCTTCTGTTGGGTAATGTATGTACAATGATAATTTCTTTGTGAGTAAAATCGTGAACTTTCAGCTATAGCTGTCAAATAAATGTAGTGAAGTAAGTATATAGTACAAGTATAATATTTCCCTCTGAAATGTAGAGTGGTTTTAAGAATAAAGTTACTAAAAAACTAACTCTCAAGTAAAGTACAAATACATCAAAACTGTACTTAAGTACAGTACTGAATGAGCTGCATCAGTGTGTGTAAGGTTTGTGATGACACCATCGTCACAAGACATTTTACTGTCCATCAAGGCAGGTTAATGCAGAAATATTCGCTTGTTGCCATGACAAATCTCTGCTGAGTGCTTGACACCAGTGAGTAACACTCGAGCGTTGTCATCCAGACAGACCACACGTTTTCTTCTTAAGAGGCTGAATGACAGGAAATACTTTAATGCAGTCTAATGATGACATTATCAGACTATTATGACTATCTGTCACTGGCTGAATGAAGTTATAATTTCTCTAATGTTACCACGCCTGTCCTTTGGTCACCCACCTGCAGAAGGTAATTCATCTCTTTACTTAGACTACTTGACGTTTACTGGCAAAGGATAATTAGTTTTGCAGGTATAAAACAGGATAAGAGGATAATAGTCAAAAAAGATCAACAATGAAACCTCAAGTCAGAATGTGAAAAAGACTGGAGAAAATACATGCAATATCCAGTAAGAACTAGAATTATTATCAATATTATGTTCTTTTTAAAAACAAGAGTAGACATGTAAAGTCACCTTAGTATCCCCTATAGGCCACAATGTCTTTCCAGTAAGAGGGGCAACCAGTAAAAAGTTTGTCCCGATGGTGGCACTAGAGGAAAGGGTCATGGGACCATTAAAATCAAATCTCTTTCGGACCATGAATGTGCTCATATCTTTTGTGTACAAGTGGAAATTGTGGCCTGATTGAGTTGCTAGATTAAAGATAAGAATCACCAAAAATCTGCATTCTCAGGTGATTAGAGACATTCATACCAAATTATTCAATAATCTGTCCAACAGTTGTCAAGATGTGTTGCTCTGGATCAAAGCGACAGCCACCAGCAGGACAAAGAAATTGACTCTGTGTGTGTCAGTAAAGCTTTGATTTTACATAATAGGGCAGTTTGAGAAGAGTTCAGGCTGGTAATAAACTTGCACACACACGTGCACTCAGGCACACCAAACTGATTCAACTAAAGCAAACACAGCTGTGGTTGTCTGTCTGGTTATGCGACAGTAGATGAATGTATTTGTCTACTTCAGACATGTGTGTCAACTATTAACCTGAGTGATATCATCAACAAGTCGCCTAACGTCTCATTAGGTTCACTCATTCGATACAAAAACCATGTAAACTACGTTTACACAAAATCAAATCAGCACAAAATCAAACCTAGGTAACGTCCTTGTTACCCTGCCAATTGAATGTGTTTTGTTTTTTTTAAATCAACAATAGTTCCATTTGGCAAGAAGCAGATCGTTTTCACCTTGTAAAAGGTGCTGTCATGTCTAGGGCTGCAACTAACAAATATATCAATCATTACTTTCAATTAGTGCATTAATTATTTAGCCTATAAAATGTCAAGCACAATGACAAGTGCATACCACAAGTTCCCGGGGCCCGAGGTGATCTCTGCATATTGTTTATTTTGTCTGGCTGTCAAAAAAGGACTGATTGTTGTTACATGATTATAAATTACAGTGATGAAGAAATGAAGGAAAGCAAAGCAAAAGCATAAGTGCTTGACACACTCATCCCCACAGCAGTTAGTGGGTGATTGATTTCTAGAAGGAAAATGCATCGTCTCTGGCTGCCACTTTCTTTACGTAAATAAAGCTTTATCCAATTCTGCTGCCTCTCCCTTGTTTGGCAGAAATACAAAATGCAGCCAAACTGCAGTATTTTTTTTTTTTTGCAGCTAATCTTTTTTACCTCTCTGATCTGTGGAGGAGCGGTCACATTAGGGTAATGAAAATGAGTTGCTACACCTCATTCCTGTTCAATGTTAAAGGTCCTTATTTGATTTAAAGCAACATTATGCAAGAATTTTTTCATGGACAGCTGTACATTTGTTGACAAGCTGAAGGATTTGGAGGGCTGACTTGGCTTATGATCAGAAACTAGCAAGTCGATAACTTTGCTAACACAGCCAAACATCAAGCAAGTGCAACAACACAAGACACAGCAAGCCAGCTAATATTATTTACTTGTCCAACAGCACGAAGGCCAGCTCTGCCTCCGTCTTGCAGCCTTTCATTTCGTGAAGCTCTCGCCAACAACTAAAAGCCAGTCCGAGATCTCTTGTCCTGCCTCTTGTTCGGTCACTTTCTCTTTTTCTCTTCTTAGCTTCCTCCGTCAGCGTCCTCTTCACCTCTGCCATGATGTCAATACTAAGAATACTGAGCTAGACCCATGTGTGATGTAGTGCCGTAAAGCATTACGCACTTCTCACGGGAGATCGTACTCGCTCAACATAAGTTACATAGTGCAAGAACAGGCATTCGGTGCGTGGAGTGGGAATGAAAGAGGCACCATTCTCAGTCAGCATACCATCAAAATGATCTTGAAGCTGTTATTTTGAGGTAAAATTGTTGCATAATGTTGCTTTAAATAAAAAAATCAGACCAACATTGATTCTTAAAAAGTGACCATGCACAACTGAAACAATTGCTCAGAACAATGGAAGTCTGAAGTTGCCTCAGGGTCAGATTTAGAGTGGAGGTAAGACAGCAGGTTTCGGTTGGTTCAGACAAACATTAGCACTATCAAAAAAGCAGCATCCTCTTTCACTTCAGTGAGACCACTGCGTAGGTGCATCAGGGATCCCTAATGCAGAGTCTCCAGCAAAATAACACAGGGTTGCCCTGGCAATGTGCTGTTTTGCTAGATGACACACATTCCAAGAAGAATACCTTGTATCGTGAGCATAGCATTGACCATATTCTACTGTTTAACTTGCAAATGTCAAAACAGAGAAGCAACTGACTGCCTGCCCAAAAAAAAAAAAAAAAAGCAAATCCCTGACACGAAGGAGTATAAACCGCTGTGCAGTGTTTCCATAGTAATATAGACATAGTCTAGTCGAGTTTACGCTGATGGTAGATGATGGTAGGAGTGAAAAAAAGAAAATCCTTTAATCCACATGAACCAATCTTCTCCACCTTGGTGGCTTTTACAGTAAGGGGTTTAGGGGTAAAACTATAAATTATTTTAATTATCGATAAATCTCCACAGATGGCAAAATGACAACATCTTTTACATAATAATAATAATAATGTTTAAAAAATGTTCCACACTTTTAAACCTTCTAGCACATTTGCTGTGTTTAATTACACACAGAAGATATTTAAAACCTCTTCAAACAAGTTTATACAAGGTTTACAAAGAAGGTAAAGTCACGCCCCAGACCAACAAGCTCCTTGTCTCTCTTCTTATTTCTGTCCCTTTCTCTGCCCTCAACCAGCCTCTCTGGCCCAAAGCAGCCTCTTCTGTGTGAACAAGTGTGCTCGACTCATTTACCGAGCAGGGAGTAAATATTTAGGAAGGAGGCGCGGGGGGGGACAGAGCAAGCATTGGGGTGAAGAAAGAGAGGAGGAGGATTATGCTAATGGTGTCCAAACAACTACGGTCATATCCTGAGACACAGAGAGAAAGGAAACAGAACAAGGCAGGAAGAAAGATACAGGAAGAGAGACAAGCTAAGTGAAGGAACAAACTCAACCACATAGTGAGAAATAAATGAGAAAGTCTTGGGTAAAAAGAAAAGTGAGTTGGGTTTGCAGGGTTCCTGTGGTCAGAGGGCAGCGAGAAGAAGGATGCAAGGACAGAGGGAGGTATGGAGGGAGGCAAAGATGAAGGAATGGAGAGAAATTGAAACGTAGAGAAGGAGGGAATGGGGTCCTAATCTTCTCCGCTCCTGCTTTCGGAACAGCTGAGCTCCCGCGGTCACAGCTGCTCTCTGATTGGCTAAACTGCAGAGAGTGGTGGATTACAGGACGCGGGGGGTATTTCTTATTTTTTGGTGGTTTATGTGTGTTTGTGAGTTTGTATCAATGCCCTTGTGGGAACCAGTTTGAGTTTTAGATATTTGGAGCAAGGACACTGCGGTCATTCCTCACTTGATTTATTATTAGTTTCAAGTTTGATCTTTGATTAAGAGTCAAGATTAGACTTTTATTAAGCCAGAAACACATCTGAAGCCTTTCAAAAGCCTGACTTACTCTTAAAAGACATATCAAGACACAGAATCAATGACCTTGCTGAAAAGCTCAAATCAAACGAGATCAGATTTGTTCAGATTCCTGTCAGAAAAATTGTCTGATAATCATGACAGTCAGAACGTGTCCCACTTTTGCAGGCCAGTTGACAATCTTGAAATTCTGTCTTTACGAAATAACCAAGCTTTCAGTTGACCTTAATTCTATGCATTAGGTACTAAGCTTTAGACTTAAGATTGAGCTAAAACTGAACTTAGTTTCATGGCATGATAACAGGACAACTGAAGACAATTTAACACCTAAAACATTACCTTGCATTGGGTTTAACACTGAATTGCAACAGCTGATGACAGCAGAAAGTTATGGTGTTATTGGACATGACGTCCAACTGTGTTTCAAAAGCAAATAAGATGCAGATTATCAACCCCTTTCTGAATTCAGCTAAATGTGGAAATTCATATCAGAAGAAAAAAAAAACAGTATTCAACACACATACCTTTAAAGGATTCTGGTTTTCTTGCATTTCACCATCATGTTAACGAACAACAAATTAGTACACAAAAACATATATATAGTTTGGTAAAAAGTAACTCCCACAGGCTTAGTTTTTTAAAACATCAGCAAAGGTGACAATTCACAAGCTCTCAGATACAAAATCATGAATACCAGGTCAGTGGGTTGTTCAAATGGATTCTTCTCATATATATGGTGAATATAACGCCACCAGGAGGCCCCGTTATACCTGACAGATATCCTGAAATGCATCCAATGGAGGGTCCTCACAAGTGTGTGTGTATACCTGTGAGTGTGTGTATTTGAGTTTGTAGTACACACTCATTTCCCAAACCTCACAGACTTGTGTGAGCCGACTGCAGAGGAAGCCAAACATCATGCAGCGCTTTCAATCACGCACAACAGAGATTTTCCTCTCCCATTTCATTCCACATCCACCCCAACAACACACACACACACACACACACACACACACACACACACTCCTTCACATCTATCTCCTCTGCAGCCCTGTCTCCTCACTCTGGCCCAAAGCAGTTACTCTTTCACAACTTCAGCTGCTTTCAACTCAGTAGGACTCCAACAGTGTGCCCATGCATCTGTGTGTGTGTGTGTGTGTGTGTGTGTGTGTGTGTGTGTGTGTGTGTGCCAGCTCACGTCCTGCTTACTTACAATTTAAGTGAAATGCAGAGAGAGAAATAACTTGAAGGATGATCTAAAACAGCCGGGGAGGAGGAGGGGGAGGTGGGAGGAGAGGAATGGTGAAATAACATAAGATGTATAAAGCCTTCCAAGGTTATCCTGTCTTATCTGCTGTGGTTACTGTTGTTAATCGACATCCCACATCAGTGTGTGTTCATAAATTATATTGCCTTGAACTGGGAGGAGAGATCAGGAAAACTGAGAGCAAGATAAGATAATATGAGAGAAGACAAAAACATAAGTCAGACTCAATTAGACCCCTGGCCTTGTCCACTTTACAGTATCTGCATGGTTCAGAAGGCCGCATTCAAAGGAAAATACTGTTCTGGGTGCATTGTGGACAGACCAGTTGCACACATGTCTCAAATGGCTTCATTCTTTAGTATATAAGGGACCACACCACAACATGCTTAGAGCAAAAGCTGGTGAAGCTGATGATGGACCAAAACTACAAACATAACCTCCAGGATCTAAAAAAAAAAATCCTTTGAGACTTCTTAATCCCTTTTAATATACCACTTGGAACTGAACTCAAGACAAATGTCAAAACAAAAGTATGTCAAAGAGTAATAAAACACAATTAAAGTAATAAGACTATAAATCAGTACAGCAAAAAGTGATCTGGAAGATAAATGTATGACACAGTACTGTAACTACCAGAGGTGTGTTTGTCTTTTGGGGCAAGTCCAAGTCAAGGCACACAGTTTATGTAAGGAGTCAAGATTCAGGTCTTTCTGGTCTCTGAATGCCAACATGACATTGCATTTAAGCATTTTCCTGTCAAAGTTGTGTTTATTAAGTTTAATCCAAAGCTAAGACCAAGTCTCTTTAATGCACAGTCCTAATAATTAAGTATTCATGCTGTATGCAGCTATATGACGCTTTTCTTTACTTGGTAAAAACTTGAGACTTTTGATGTCAAGTCCAAATCAAGTCCTTATTTTATTTTATTTTTTACTTAAGTCTGATCCAAGGTCTCAAGTCTACAGCTCTGGTAATTACAATTACAATGTAACACAGTATAAAAGAATAACTGAAATACCTCCTGAACATTTGTGGTTTCACCTTGTCTGCTTTACTTTCCAACCTTGCCTCCAATTAATTTAAGTGGAGGCAAGCGCTAAACGAATTTAAATTTAGAGCTGCAACGATTGGTCGATTAATCCAGTAGTCACATGACAAAAAAAATTAATCTAACTATTTTAATAACCAATTCAGTGTCTCAGCCATTTTTCAAGTATAAATGCCAAACATTTGATGGTTGCAGCTGCTGTGAGGATTTGCTGCTTTTCCTTGCCTCAAATTGTAGTGAATTTAAAATATTATTTTTACAGAGTCACTGCAGTTTTATAATTCCTCATCACCCACACTTATTCATCCAATCGAAATAAACTACAGGGCATCTGTCAACTGTCAAATAAAGCCAAAACGCCCCAAAAAATCATCTTTAAAAAAGTAATAACAATAAAACTAGAAGCATGACAATTTGGACTTTTCTTTCCAATACAAAAAAATGACTCTTTTCACAACCTTTGATAGAAGAGCTTCACTGAGGCAGAGAGTGGATTTTGAAGAGAGCGGTAAGAGGTTTAGCTGAAAGCACTGACCACAACATGAAGCAGGCATCTACCTTTTCATCACTTTCTCTGTCCACCCTTTTCATTCATTTTCCACTTCACTTTGCCTCGTCTGACGCCGCACCCTTCAACACAATGAATGCTCGCTGCTATTTCCATAGGAACCAGATTCACAAAGGAAGCCTGTAACCGTCCTTCACCCTGTGAGGGTTTATGGATGTGGAGCTGACTGCCAAGAAAATAAACATATATTCCTCTGATTGAGCAGTGCTTCAAGTCTGTCACAGCTAATACATTTTGGCCTGCAATCAAACATGGTAAAGTGTGTCATTGTGACCATGTGCCATCCAGAGCACTGTACGCCCCCTGAGCTCAGACAGCTGTATCAATGAAAAAAGGGGTGTTATTAATTTGATGGAACGTCTGTGAGTTATGCCTTCATTTAATTTCATCAGGGCTAATTAGCGTCCTGTCCTTGAGATGTGTGACCCTGTAACGTGTACTTCCTGCTCTTCGACTAGTGAGGCATGAAAACAAAAATGCTTTCTGTGATCGCAATATAATCATAGATTAGGGCGGTCCCGAATACCATTTTTGGGGCAGGGAGCTCGGCCCTCCCTATGCCCTCGGAACTGCTCAACACTCGGCCGCTCGTCAAGTTGACTTTTGAGGCGTTCAGGTCAGCCCTATCATAGATACCTGCATCATCCACAGTAAAGAAATTCAATGATGTTCAAGATGAACTTCATCTTTTAATTTATTTACTTTTGTGCCAGGCACTAATTTTTGTGCTGTTTTTTCTGCACTGTGGCTCACAGAGATCACCTGTGCATACAGTGATGCCACATCTTCTTTCTTAGATTTATTCTGAAGTTTGAGTTGAGGTCACAGTACATGGTACTTCAATGCTGAAAAAGTGAGGGTAAAATGAAGTGTGAGATTAACAGACATAAGGGTGCAGCTTCTGCAGTGATGTGGCTGTTTGTACCAGACTGTCACCGTGAAGAGGAGCTGAGCCAAACTCTTGATTTACCAGTTGATCTTTCCTCAAAGATCAACTCGTAAATCACTGGTAAACCCTCAAATGTACTGTGGATAGTGGAACAGAATGAGATCGTGTATACCTGCAGCCAAAATGAGTTTCTTCATAGGGTGTCTGGGCTCACCAAAAGGCTATGTTCAGACTGACTTTAGTCCTGTGTGAAAACACGCAGCCTAAAAATTTTAACCTGGCTCAGCTTTTGCTGGACCATCCAGCAAGGTGCTGTGGTGGTCAAACAAATATGTGCAAGCACGTACGCACACTCAATTTTAACATAACTTCATTAAAAGAGATTTAATGAAGTCTCAGAGTATCATAAACCACGGTGCAGTGTTTTGGCATCTGATATGCCTTCAAACTCATGAATCTGTAACTCAAACTGGACTTCCTGGATCGTATTTTATGTCTCAATGGTACCTGAAGCAACAAGAAGCCACCAACACAGCCACTGGCTTTTTAACGTTTTAACAATGCAAGGGGGGTTCTCTAATGCCTGCTTAAGGCCAGTTCAGACCAAAGATTCGCAACGAGACGAGCTGAAACTTGCAACTATTTGCAATGAGCCGGTCTGCAACGTTCTGAAACCTGCCAGTTTACATTAATGCGACTAGACGAGACAGTGCATCGTTTCCATAGCAACGACACTCTTCACTTCCATTCTAACGGCTGGCTTTTCAGGCTTTTTTGCAGCTGGATATCATTTGTAGCATCTTAAAATCTGAATGAGGATAGTGAGAGAGTTACTTGCTACAGTTGCATTTCTAGTATTGATAAACGGTGAAAACAAAAAAACGAGCGGGTCCAGATGAACAGCTGACTTCGCTACAAGCTGATTGGCTGTTGAAACAGGTGACGTGCCCTACATTCTAAAACCAGCCACTACCATCTTGACAAGCTGAGTCACAGGCGACACCATCAGCCGTCTTTAAATCGAGCATGAGACAGGCCAGTTTACACTGCTGCAACTTTTCCCTGCGATGTTCTGAAACGGTTTTGTCTTATCGTGAACTGGCCTTTAGGGACAAGGTGAGGGGCTTGGACACAGTAGTAGAACTAGTGCTCCTTCATTTTAAAAGAAGCCAGTTGAGGTGGTGCAGTACTACATATCCTATCAGACCTGGGAATGCCTCGAAATACCCCAAGAAGAGCTGGAGGACATAGTTGGGGAGAAGGACATCTGGGCTTGGGGCTACTGGGTTGAAAGAAGGAGTTTAGTCTGAGCTCTTTTCTTTGCCCATTCAGCCATGTTAATTCACTATATTTAGTCCAAACAATCCCAAAAGAATGCACTTATGAATTCAATCTGCTCTTAAACTCTATTACCATCAAAACGATAACGTAACATTGACAAAAAAATGCAGACTTGATGGATTGGATTAAGCAAGCTTCCAGAGTCTACTAATTGATTTTCATACTTAACGGAAATGAATGGAAACCAATGGCTGCCTGGAACAGTAGGAATAACACATCCAGACATCTAAAACTGTACACAGCAGTCATTCAAAAATGATCAGCAAAAATGTAATGAACACAGGATTTGTAGTTAGGGAGAAAAGAAAGTGTAAATACACTGGCATAGTCCTTTAACTTTGAAAGTTTATTTTTAAATGGGTAGATTTATGATCTCCCAGCAAATCCCACCCCCACCCCTTCTACCCAGTGTGGTCCTCCACTATAAACAGACAGATGTTACATGTGGAGTGAAGAGGAGAGAGGCTGGCTGTAAAGACCATTTCCTCCTCACCATCACCCGCCAGCAACTCCTTCCGAGTAAGATAAAGTTCCTACACTGACATTCACAATACCACTACTTAATCCTTTACTCAAACACACACACACGCCTGTACAAAGAGAATTCATGCATACTCTTCTCTACTCCCTCTTTGGTCTCTGTGCAGCTATGAAACTTTATATGGGGGAATGCAAGCACAAGACACAAACACACACACACTTACTTACACTCACACACACAGAACAGCCACATCTGCACTACACAATTTCCACATGATTCCCACATCGTAATTAGATCAGAAGTTTACACGGATAGCTTTATAGTCACAGTTGGCCACTTTGCCTCTTCTCCTAATCTTCTGAGTTTCACAAACACACTCACACATTCCCACAGGGTGATTCAGGACAATTGTGATTTCTTCGGTAAAGGTTAAATTGGTATAAATGATAAATACGTTAAAGTTCAAACAAAGTCGGGATCCACAAACTACACTGCCACGATTCTGCTGAAAGAGGTATTCTTCGGTGGTTATCTGTGTGTGTGTGTGTGTGTGTTCACTGTGATTCTACATTCTCATGGTCACACACGTCTGCCATTCCTGCTGAATTGTGGAAACCGCGCTCTCCCCACAGTGAATTGAAACTGTGCCTCCGTAAATTCAATTCTTCGCTGTGTTTAGAAAACATCGTTAAAAACCATAAAATTTCACTCCCCGCTTTTATGATCCGACTCGCTTAATTCAATCAATGTAACAGAAGCCAAGTCACGGGGGCCTCGACTCTCCACAGTGACACACACATGCAAACACACACACACACACACACCTCTGACTATGTAATCTGTAATAAAGGGCTTTCAGCCTACACACAAAGAATAGCTAGGAACTATTAAAATCGGACAGCTGCAAGATGCTTTTAGACACTTTTCAATCAAAAGAACCTTTAATTTTGTCTGCTTTGATCTTTGGAGTTACAGAGATGTTCAAACTGTATCAATAGGTGATTAATCAACACATTTTTATGTCTTAAACTATAGTTCCCAACCTTTTCAGCTTGTGTCCACTTTAAATAAATCAACTTCTATTTGCAACCCGACAGTGCATAGTGGAGACTTGAGCTCAGAGCAGTTCAAAGTTCATCATTCTAAAAGAGAATGATATAATATTCCATAAAATAGTGATTTTTCCTCCATAGATTGTTTCATTTGAAAGATTATCAGAGGTTAAAGTATCCATCATTTCACAATGAAACAGTAAAGATTACAAAATGGCAGAAAAAATGAATGTAATTTTGTAAAAAGACTACTATTTTCTTTTTTCTCCATTTAATCATCTTGTGACCCCTTAGATTCATCTTGGGACTCCTCCTAGAGTACAAGGAGACATCTTCAAATTGCTTCTTTTGTCTGACCAACAGTCCAAAACACAAAGATATTTAATTTACAATGATATAAAACAGAGAAAAGCATCAAACCCTGACATTTGAGAAGCTGGAACCAGAGAATGTTAGGCATTTTTGCTTGATAACTGTCCTAATCATTGAGTAACAGAATAGTTGGTGGTACATTGTTTCAGTTCCAGTATACTAACTGTAGTAGTCAATGGCTGGCCACAGCAACAACATGAATCTCTGTGATATGAGCTCTGTGATCACGAGATCGACTGGAGTGAGACCAAGAGGACGAGCGTCGGACTGCAGAGTGATGGAGCAGAGGATCGATCAGACAGTACAAATGGATTAGAAAGGTCCAGCTAGAAGATCTGATATCTGGCAGCTGCTTCCATGTGTCTCCTTAAATAAGTGACATACACACAGGTCGATACGTGGTGATCAGACTCACTGGACATTCAACTGGCCAGAGATCAATAACACTTAGCATCCCTTCTCCCAACCCCAAACTAGCTTAATGTGATAGAGGAAGACTGATGGAGAAAGAAAATCAACACAAAACACACAAACACAACCACACACCTCTCAAAGAGGAGCTTAGGAAGTGTCAAACAAAAGGCCAGCATCTGCTTCTCTGCTCTATGAGCAAGCAGAAAGAGGAAAAAAGACCCTCACATTGACATTTCAAATCAATACAGAGAAGTGTAAAAGAGGAGCGGTGAAGATCTCCTCCTCTTGACAAACTGACATGCTCTGCAGGAAAATACTCCTGTCTGGCTCTGCTGCCAAGACTTCCCTCCAGCCAAATGCAGTCTGGTGCCAAAAGTCACTCAAGCATTTTTCTGCACGGGGCATACACCACGCAGAGAGCCTCCTTCTGCTTCTGCATCAGAAATACTACCCTGCCTGGACCAGTGACCCATTCACTGTTTCACTGGGTGATGATGGGATCCATATGGGCCCAATTAGATTTTTTTTCTTACTATTCTAGACTATTTATGCAGGAAAACTCTGCCTGAGCACACTTGTACCTTTCTAGGCATATTCAGAAGTCCTGCACTTGCACAAATTTGCACCATCGGGCTGCCAAGCACAATCAGAGTCTTGGCTGAGTGGCCTTGCTCAAGGGGACTATGATCATATTCAGCTTACATCATACATCATATTCATGTTACAACCACACTTGTCAAGATGGTTGAACCAACAACTTCAAGTCTGATTTCTTAAAATGACAGAAAAACTTAATAATAACTCAGTAACAAACATCTAAGGCTGGGTATCCAACCTTAAAGTGGAACTACACCTTCAAATTCTGAGGGAACAATGAGTGAGGGAACAAGAACTGTAGGAGGCGTGGCCTCGTGGCTACGTAGTGTGTGGGTCAGGGGAATAGACTGTATATAAAGATGAACGGCATGATAGCTCTCCAAAAATGAAGCCAAAACATCTCGATCGCCCCCCTCGATGGCTGCAGTATAGGCCATAAACTCTGCCCCCTCCAAATAAAATTTTCCCAGAGATGCTTTCTGTCATTTTAGGTAGTTCTTATCACGCTGATGTTTGTTCAAGTGTTCATTTTTCTGATAAGTTTGGTTTGAATTAGTTATTTGATGCTATATCTCTCTGCACTGGGCTCCTCCTGCTGTGGCCTCACCTGTTGCCACACGGGTCCACCAGATGGTCAGGCTTGCAAACAAAGGTGCGGCCCCCGCCCTCAGTGCTCGTTGTCGGCACCGCTATGATCCGGCATGTAGCAGTAAGCAGTGGCCAAACTTTCTGCTATCCTGGTGCCTGCATAAAGGACATTACACCCACCACTCCGCAGCTGATTAAAAAAACACACCTCTGCCTCTACTGTCGTCGTCCAGGTTGGCACCAACAATATCAAAAATCAACAGTCGCAGATTCTCAAAGAAGATTTCACGCGCCTCGTGGACAGTCTACTGGACACCGGGAAGCAGGTAATTATTATAGTATTCCTGTTAGGATTATGCCAAGACTTAGTACCCACTACCCAACGCGTTCTATATACTAGGTCAGATAATTTGATTACAGTCCATTGTAGTCATTCCAGTTCAGCTAAACCCCTTACTCCTGTTGTCTCTGCACTGTGTCTAATAAATCTTTCATTCTCAATGATCTAATTACATCCAATAACCTTGATTTTCTATTCCTTACTGAGACCTGGCTTAAACCTGGGGAGTGCTCCCCTCTAGTGGAGCTCTGCCCACCCAGTTATAATTTCCTGAATGCACCTAGGTTAACAGGCCGTGGTGGTGTACTCCATTCAGTTTTGGTTCTTTAAACAGTTTTGAAAGCTTAACTTTTAAAATTGTATGTGACAGCCCAATTTGCTGTGTAATCATTTATCGACCCCCCAATTCAAATTTGGGTTTTCTCAATGCATTACTTTCCCCTCTTAATTCCTCACATAAATTTGATAGGGCCATTATAGTTGGTGACTTCAACATTCATATTGACAATCCATCGAACTCTTTAGCTACAGAATTAATTTTTAAACCTCACTAAGTCTTTTAACCTTGTGCAGCACACACATAACCACACACATAACTGTGGGCACACCCTTGACTTAGTTTTTACTCTGGATATGTCTCTTAATTCCCTGAACAAGATTGATTTAGTCTCTGATCATAAATGTATTACCTTTGATACACCCTTACTACCTACTACAATATCCCAGAAACGTATAACCCACTCTCACATCTTTAATGAGCAGTCCACAGCCATGTTTTCCACCTACTTTTCTATTGTGGCCAATTGCCCTCCTCACTTTGCCAATATTAATGACCAAGTTAGTTGGTTTAATGATGTGTGTACATCAGCCCTTGATTTTTCCGCTCCATACACTTCCAGGGCTGTTCCTGTTATCAATCTAACCCCTTGGATCAATGACAACATCAGACAACAAAGAAGGGAATATAGGAAGGCTGAACGTAGATGGAAAAAATCAAAACTTATAGTTCGCCTCCTCCATATGAAGGAGCTAGTTTAAACTGAACCATATCATTAAAGATGCGCAAGCTGCCTACTTTTCTGGGTTGATTAATAATAAACATAACCCAAGGTTTCTGTTTGGTACTATTAACCAGCTTGTAAATCCCTCACTTCCTACCATTTCCACATCATCTTACAATGACTTGAGGTCCAATTTTCCCATGACTGTCACTGTCTGAATTTGCTCCTACATGCCTGCAGACTCTTTTAAACACTGTAGCTCACATGCGTCCCTCCTCCAGTCCCTGTGATACAGTTCCCACAAAATTTCTAAATTCCGTCCTTCCTGTATTAGTTCCCAGCCTGCTTGCTCTCTATTATCAACTACTCTCTCATGTCCGGGTCCGTACCTGACTATTTTAAAATTGCCAGCGTTCAGCCACTTCTTAAAAAACCCTCTCTCGACCCAGCTCAATTACAGAATAATAGGCCAATCTCCAAGCTACTATTTCTATCCAAAATCTTAGAAAAAATCATTACGGACCAACTTCTGGAGTTGGTTGAGGGTCGTAAAATCTTTGATAAATTCCAATCCGGCTTTCGCCACAAGCATAGTACTGAGACTGCATTACTACGAGTAACCAATGGCATTCTTGTGCATGCAGACAAAGGTGAATATTCCATTCTTATTTTACTGGATTTGACTGCTGCCTTCGATACCATCGATCACGCCATTTTACTTGATAGGCTGCATAACTGGGTTGGCATTTCTGGTACAGCTTTAAAATGGTTCCATTCTTATTTGACTAATAGATATTTCAATGTTTGTATCAATAATCATGTATCCTCCTCAGCTCCCCTGCTGTGTGGCGTCCCTCAGGGGTCGGTCCTTGGACCTGTTCTCTTTTCATTGTACATGCTTCCTCTGGGTCACTTGTTCAGCCGTTTTCAAGACGTGTCATATCACTGTTATGCCGATGATACACAGATCTATTTCTCTGCAAAACCCAATAACCTGAATCATGTGTCCTCCCTCCCTTTAGTAGCCACCAAAGATTGGATGTCTCTTAATTTCCTCCACCTAAACCCTGACAAAACAGAAATTCTTTTAATTGGACCTGATAACTTTGCCACTGCAGCTGATCAGTTTATTGGTCCATTTCAGTAAAATATCAAACTTACCACTAGGAATCTTTGTATCATCTTTGACCAGTATATGACGTTTGACCATCATGTTACTGAGCTTGTTCAGCTAAAAAATATCTCAAAAATCAGACCTATCTTCTAAGGAACTTGAACTGTTAATTCACACTTTTTCTCCCGTTTAGACTATTGTAACTCCCTCTACACGTGCCTCAGTCAATCTGCTTTAAATAGTTTACAGCTGGTTCAAAATGCAGCTGCCAGACTATTAACCAGAACCAGCCATGGATCCCACATTACCCCTGTTCTTGCATCCCTCCACTGGCTTCCTGTAAAATTCAGAATAAACTACAAAATCCTGTTGATTACATATAAGGCACTACATGACCTCGCCCCTAGTTACATTTCCGATCTCCTTCACATTTACTCATTCCACTTCCCAGTTGCTCCGATCTTCAAATCTCTGCCTTTCATCCATCCCCCGCTCCAACTGCAAAACAAAAGGTAATCACGCCTTTGCTGTCTTAGCCCCAACCCTCTGGAATCTTCATCCCCAAACGGTCAGATTTGCTGAATCTCTGGACAGTTTTAAGCATCTTCTAAAAACCCATCTTTATAGGCAAGCCTTTTTATAAATCTCTTTTTGCTCCTTTGTGCTATTTTTTTTTTTGCAATGTATTCCTCCTTTATGTATTTATTCATGCTGAATTTCTTTTTTTTGTTGCGTGTGTGAAGCACTTTGTAACTGTGTGTTTTAAAAAGTGCTATATAAATAAAGCTTTACTTACTTACTTACTATAAAAAGGGGGTGTGATGTCATGATGGACAACGTGTGGTGTGCTGGCGGTTGGTTCGAGCAGTGATTAATTTGTGATCCTTTTAAATATTTTTTGACCAGACCCTTTTTTTAAAGATTTTATTTTATTTAGACAAACATCTGTTTTGTTCACCGTGGGTCATTTACCAGCTTCTACGAGATGCTTCTTACATCAATGTTTGTTAAAGTTTCAAACTGGACCAATTCAGAGTCAGTAAATCTTAGGGTAAGTCAAAGCAAGACAGAAAGAAAGAGGGAAGGAAACTCACTGCATCCGTCCTCGTCACTGTGGTCCCCGCAGTCGTTATCTCCATCACACTGCCATTGGGCCGGGATGCAGGTACACTCCCCGAACGCACTGACCGCACATGTGAAGTGGTTCCTCCCACACGAGCACTCAGCGCTGCCCCGAACTCCTGCACACACAGAGGAAGAGACGGTTAGACCTAACCAGACATGTTTAGGTAAACTGACTTGTTCTGTTAAAGGAATTTAGAAAAGAAAAAAGTGATACTGCCAGCTAAACATAAGTGGCTCATTTTCACAGCATTTACTCACTACTAACTAAAGGTGAAAGTATTAAATGTGCAGGGCAGGTGGACACATGTCAGTTGAAAAACCACAACCTGCCTCTGAACCCTGATTCAGACAACACAACATTCAGCAGAGGAGGAGTAAGCCAGCTGAGAAGGAGGGGGTTTACTGTAATACACATGACAGGACTGTGTTCTGTGATGTCTGTGTTCTCAAGCCAAACCCACGAATCCAGCTGAATATTGAAACAATGAATTTTACCCATGTGACTTCTTGCTTTGTATTTATTTTTTTTTTTTTACTATGATATATTCACCTTCCTTAACTACTCCCTACATACCCTCTGGATGTGTGAAAAAAGTTTCAGAAAACCACAGCCATGTGTTGAAAAGTACTTTAATGTGATTTGCATATTTGATAAATGCTGCAGCGCTCAAATCTGTCTGGGATGCAGATTAAAAATTTAATTTATGGAAGTTGCTGGTTCAATGCTTACAGTCCTTTCTCCCTAAATTACCTTGCTGCAGGATAAAGTAAAAGAAGCTGTTCTTACATCTTTTGTTTCAAGTTCAAGTCAAGTCTAAACTAAGTCTGTCGAGTCAAGTACAAGTCAGGTCTCAAATCTTCTCAACTGAACTGTGTAACAGTGTTTTTACATAGCTGAGACCATGTACTTTCAACGCACAGGCCTTCTTAAATATTCAAGCTGGGTGGGTATGCAAGGCCTGCCTGATGCTGTTATATATATTACAATTGTGGGATTTTACCAGGTCAAAGCTAGAACTTAAATTGTTTTGCTTTTAAGTCTCAAATCAAGTGTAGTCTTCAGGGAATAAGGTCTCAAGTACTCATTTTTGTGGCTTAAATGTGACCCCAGTCCAAGTCTCAAGTCTTCAGTCAAAATAACCCCCCCCCCGCTACATGTATAATACCTAATAAGCTGACGTAATACGAAGATATTGCATTGATGCTTTACTCCACTATGTTCATGTGCTGCTTTCTTTGTCTCAGAAAGCTCAATATATGAGCAGCATTTTGCTGTGATGCCTTCTGCCATGCAGCTTCTCTGCACGGCGTACTGTAAACTACAGCCTAATACACTCCATACCGCCACACACTATGTCACCATGTAAAAATGAGACTTCACAAACTGTCTGGCCTGTGGCCATACTGCCGTGTATGTGAGTGATTAGTATGGTTTCCCCACTGGACAATTTTTGCCTTTCAAAGCAGTAAACATGACTGATCCTAATATGAATGGCTTTCATTAAATGAATCTCCTCTGTCAGAACATAAACATGCGAGTTGTATGTACAACAGAGAGAGACGGTATTATGACCGTGAGCTGTATTGCCTCAGGTTGTTTTAACTTCTCAGAGTGAGTAGGTTTTAAATCTGCGTGTGAACATGTACTGTGATGTTTCCAGCTGAGATCCTTTGTGATAAGCAGGACGAGCGCCTTTTAAAAGCAGCACCAAGTGATTTATTTAGTGGGTATTCCCCTGAAGGTTCTTTCTCTTCCTCAGAAAACAGCTGATATGATAATGTTGTTGGACTGCACTGACACCTATCAGTATAATAATTAATGAAGTGATTAATGAGGTTTGTGAGCTAAAAATTGATAATTCAATCAATTTATCTGTCTGACAAAACAATTCAGGTGTCACTCAAAATACAAGCAAAATAATATAATATTTGTATTCATTTCCAAGGTGTCTTATTATCAGGCATTTTTCAGTTTACATTTTTGTTTGTATGTAAACTGTTGGGATATGGTCTACTTTCATTTGTTCTCAACTATCCAGTAAATCATAAGAAAAAAGAGCAAAGATTAGAGCCTGTCCTGCCAACCACAAAATGTAGAAAAGGTTTTGCTGCCCTGACCTGAGACTCCCAGGTAAACAGCATGGAGCTTTAGCCAAACAGGACATTATGAACCTATAAAAGTCTCTCTCTACTGCAACTGGACCATATTTAGATTAATAAGAAATAACATTACATTATTAATTATTTTCTTTAGCTCAGCACATCGCTTACTGCCCCTTTAATGTGGCCTATTTTGCTTACACTGTGCACATACAGTATGTACATAGACAAACACGGTATCCCAAAATACATAGTCAAACACACACACACAGGGTCTATACGTTCACTCTGCCACGATTTCCCACCACAGCAGAGAAAAACACAGTCACCACATTTTCAGACGCATCACAGCAAATCATGTCCAGGAGAGGATATAAATAAAGGTTTCCCATTTTGCTCTCACTTTGAAGCCCATTAATGACCATCTGTGTGTGTGTGTGTGTGTGTGTGTCTATTTTGCTGAAACTGGCCTGCCGCAACAAACCCAGAGTTTCTTGGAACGTGCATGTGTGTGTGTGTGTGTGTGTGTGTGTGTGTGTGTGTGTGTGGTTCCTGGCCTCCTCACAAAGGCATCAGTCAACCCAGGAGGGCCTGGCAGAGAGAGCTCAGTAACCTTCAGATCCCTCCCACAGCACTAAATTAATGGCCTCTTTCTTTTCATTTCCCTCTCTTTCTCTTCATTCTTGTCTTTCCACCATACCCTCTTCACACTTCCCCTTCAGCCGCCTCCCTTCTTTTCTCCTCTTCCCCACTTTTTTCCTCTACCCTCCCTTCATTTCCAGAGTTCTCCGCTATCGGGAGGGAAAATAGGGATGGCGTCATCCAAGTCTTCCCGTCTTTAAAGTTGTCTAATTTTCTTGCGCAGCCTGTAGTTCCTGCAGCCCTCGGACCCCGGGGGCATGCCGTTTACCATCAGAGAGACAGACAGAACAATCACAGCCAGACAGGTACAGACTGAGGCCTGAAAATCCCCAACAAAGACTAATTCCTGATACTCCATAGTACAACAGAGATAGCTTATACTGCAGTGTTGTGGGATGAGCTGGATTTGTAACTTTAAGCATATGTGTGTTTTATTCAGATATGTGTGTGTGTGTGTGTGGGTTTGCACTGAGCTAAATTAGAGTCTGGGAGCTGGAGGAGAAGTTATGTCAACATGAAGCCACATCACAGGCCGCGCACTTGTCAAACATGCTTTAAAAAGCAGAAGCCACTGGCTCCGACCAGAGCCAAAGAAACTTTTAGAGTTTAGTGGGAAACCATCATACACACATGTACTGCACATGCATGTGTACGGACCAGAACCGGAAATAGGATTAGGCGATATGACAATATACGGCAATATGTCGGCCAGAGATTTGTCGAAATTTTGGTGTACCGTTTCTTGCGGCATCCATCCCTTTCATATTTCTGGTTGTATTAGACCACTGCGGGCAGTGTTGCAAATCAATACTAATTTTCAGAACATTTTATTTGCTAATGCAATATGAAAATTACGTTGACGTGACAGAAGATTTTTTCCATATTGCCAACCTCAAGCCGGGGATCACAGGATAACTAAACTAGAGCTAGACAGATAAATCGAGCAGGTCACTATATCGGCTGATATAAGCTTGTTGCAGATATTTCGCATCAGTCTATATCTCAGCTGATAAGTAGCAAGAAATCGCAGTACAGACATGCCAAACTAGGACTGAATTTTGAAACAGTGTCACCTTTACATAGTTTGTTTTTAGATATATATGTATGATATATATGTAAATAGATATTATACCAATCTTCAAAGGTTGAGCATTTTCACACATTAGGTAGCTTGTCAATATTTCTGGGTCAAACTGGACAAAAAGCTGAGCTGCCAGAAATCAAAATACTTCAGAGTTCAAATGCCTGCAAGAAGACAACAGTAAAATATCCTTATACTGGTGGCAATATTGTGTCATAAAAAATTATATTTCCCACCACTGATAGGTACATAAGGTATATGCACAAGCAGCCAGCCACAAATGAACAGTGTCTTAGGGTACAAATGCCCTTTACAGTACAGAAAACATTGACGTGAATACTGTCCCACATGTGGGGCAAAGACTTTTACAATGTTCTGGGAGAGAAAATACTGTTTTTTTATGAGCTAAGAGTAAGTGCCAATAAACAATGCAAACATTAGTTCATAGTCTTGTAACCCTGCCACCAAAAACAATCACAACTTCAAAACTTGGATGAAGGAAGCAAAAAGACCCTGATGTTAACTGATGAGACTGATAATGACGAGTGAAAGATCAACACACAGATTTATTAGTTTAAGAAACAAGTATGAATGTGTGTCAGAGCCAGCACGCAGACCAACATCTCGCCAGTCACTAGATTGTTACGTAAGGCTGCAGACAAACACACACACACAAACACACACACCATGCAGCAGTAGCCAGGCATGGCAGCCTGGTGCTTTCAAGAGCGCCAGCATGACAAGCTTCCGATGCATCACACAGATAGTGGATCACATGCTGGGCTGTTTTGTAGAGAGAGTGGATCACTTTGAGCTCTAAGTGCAAGTTTAGCAACAATGCATCTATTCAGTCTAAAGGATGTTTAAGTGGAGCAGGTACAGTAGAATCACCTGAGCTGTTAATTGATCTTAAGCAGGATACCTGAAAAGCTGAGTTGGGAAAAAAATTAACACAAGAATCACAGGGACAAAGTGCTACCAAAGAACTTTTCTGATGTTGCCATGCTGACTTTCACAATAATAGCCTTCCATCAAAGAGAATTTGGCAATTTGTGTATGGTGTGTATTGTTAAGGTGCCACAGGAGCAGTCAGTGGCAGAAGCTTAGCACAGGTTAGCGTTAAAAAAGGATAGATGTTGGTCTAAATCTACATGTGGGCATTTTTAAGCCACGTGTTTGCCAGTGGATCAGTTTGACACAGTGAACTGGTCAGGTGAAAAGCTACAAACGCTTACTGCAATATAGGCGAATATTTAATAATAATAATTTATTTATTCTGAAAGTCAAACATGTGTTGTATGAAAGAAAAAAAACAGGAAATAAGAAAAACCTAAGGAGTGTGTTCTGTTACACAGCACCATTTTAGAAAGTGACAAAATATATTTAGATCCACTTTGACCCTAACTTTTAGATCTTAACTTTTACATCTCTACTACTAACACTTGATTGTTAAAACCAATTAAGTTGTTCTAAATATGAAAAGTGTTGCTAGAGCTTTCATCTTAAGGGCTTACACTTCCTAGTTTTTTTTTGTAGATTTGGTAGGTTGAAACTTGATTGACTTTTTGCACACAAACCAATTAATGTCATCACATAAAAACCCACAACAAGCCAGGTGATCAACAGAGTTCATACCCACTGAGAAAGGGGGAAAGCTCATGTTTCTATCCAATAACAGAGGTGATACTGGCTGCTCTTCAGGCCAACAGTGAGACAGACAGACAACTAAACTCTCACTTCACCTGCCGCTACCAGAGGCTGGTGTGTGAGCCGTGAGTCAGAAAGAACCTCCCAGTAGAGTAAAAGAAAACAAAGACCACCAAAGATCCTCCACTGCTGGTTACTACAACCTGAAACTGTCTAAACAGGCCTGGTGTGGAACAAGACAGGTGGTCCCTCAAAGGTAAACAGAGTGGACTTGCGGAATCATCTCTGAAACCATGCCTAAAACCTGACCCACCTACAGCGGCAGCCAGCCACCAAAAGCCAACCAAACCGAGCCGGAAGCTGCCACGTTGTAGGAGTCTCAGATCTAACCAGGTGGCATTCAACCTCTATTTCCCCGTTTCACAATTTGCAGTTGTTAAATAGTTAAATGACAAGTGTGAAGAGTTGAGAAGAGAGCAGTGGGGCCAAAACACACAATGGTAACCCAGCCTGGAGAACGGGTGGCCACATGCTTTGAACGATGTCAAAAGGCTGCCTGTTAATTAGGCATGGACCTCCCTGGAGACTACCTGGAGGGTCGGAGCTGCGTCTTTCTTTCAGTGTGTGAGTGTAAGGCTATAAAAAGTGATAAGCGGGAAATTGGGGAGGAAAAAAATGAACCATCTGACAATGTAAATGGTAAGACAGGAGCATGGAGGGAATGAGTCAAGCCTTTTGTCTGCCCTCGGTCTTCCTGCCACCCTTCCACTGCTGGTGTTGAGCTGTAAAAGCGTCGCTTCAGAGAGACAGCTGCGTCTCAGCGTGTCAGCAACTGTTCAGCCCGAACCATCCCGAACCAGCTGCATTCAGCTGCGCCGCACGACGTCGTGCAGAGCTGCACAATGAGAATGGACACAACTGGCGTCCCACCTCGCTGTCAGGCAACAGTGGTCATCCTTCGTCGCTTCTTGGCGTGTGCGACTGCTGACAGAACGAGACGCCTGACTGATCACATATACAGGACGGCTGTTCACCTGTAATAACTGTCACTCACCATTCACACTGAACAGAAAGAACTGCAACAGTGTTCTGGTTCTCTTGATATTAAGATACTGCTGAGTGCTGAAAATACTGTCCCAAATATAAGACGAACACGATCATAATAGGACCCTACTTTTGTAGCACCTGTTTTTAAGGAAAAGACATTTTAAGGAAAACAGGCACATATATCATTCTTAATGTTTTAGATGTGGTGTCACGTTTAAATAATGATACAGTAAATCACCAAAACCAAGTAACTTAAAAGAACTTCCACTTTTCAGTTGAGTTCATTCGGAACTAAACAAAAAAGCACACCAATTCTTGTAAGGAGCTGGCTCCCAGGTAGACTTTGTAAGGCTGATGCAATGGTGTTTATTTCAAATTCTATAGGCCCATGTTTCGGCACATCCTGCCTTCTTCAGTAGGAATTAAATGGTCAATTGATTTGAATACCTGTAAAATGGGCCACACAATGGGCCTCTGACTGTTTTCTCTCAGTCAGTTCTTTTAGGCCCATAATCTTGTAACATGACATTTCATGACATTGTATTAGTTGGCCATTTAACAGACAACTCTGTCTGGTTCAGTTCTGCAACAAAGACGTAAAACAGTTTCCATTCTGTGGAATTTATTTCCTTTGGGACAGCAAAACACAACAGAAAACGCTTGCAGATTAGACCGGACTTATTGGACACTTTATGGCTGATTAACTCTAGCAGATACACTGCTGTAGAGTAGGAAAAAAACTCACTAGCTTAGTAGAATTTAAACTACGAACAACACCAAATGCAGCACACTCTTAAAGGCTAATTCTGTAACACAGAATGCTCAGTCAAGACGTTGCATTTAACACCTATTATTGTCTTTTTATGTCCTACATTTGCACCAAATGAAGTTTGGAGGTAGTTATATTGAAATGACACTTTTCTTCAAGTGATTCAATTGCCACAAGGGTTAAAATTCATTTAAACTGATTTTGTCTACTACATGAATTTAATAGACAAAACGAAGCAAAAAAATATCATAGTTTTGAATTGGATTGACTTAGTCATGACACATTATTCAATATAACGTTGGTAGAGAGAGAGAGACTAAATACAAAAAAAATGTACATGCAAAGCAAGTAATCTTTGGTTTCATCAGTGTTGTTTGTAAGGAAAAACAAACCTGTTTCCCAAGAGCCATCAATTTTAACCTCACCTCATACAGAAGATTGCGAGACTTCCATTTTCTATCTAGCCTATCACATTCAGATTGGGTTGACTTCGCAATGTGGGATGCTTCGAAGTGAGAGTAACAAAGAGAAGGCTAACAGCTTTAGACTCTAATACTTACATTACAAAACAAAGTAAAATCCCCTTCACATGATACTGATAATTCAACGTGCTCACTGTCAAACACAGCTGCATATCATCCATTTAAAAATTTGTGAATCTGCATCAGAAATGAAAGCCAATATCTGCTGTGTTTCCAGCTTCACTGAGATCAGACAGTGGATAGTTTCTTCTCAAACTTTTTGTCTACCAGATGTCTATAAAAAAAAATAAGTGTTTTGTGTTTTATGAGGTGAGGTGCAGGGTATGAGGTGCGGAAAGCTGTAAAAAAAAAAAAGCGACAATTGCTTTCTGTTTCTTCCTGCTCTGACATGGTGGTACGTAGTTGTCTGAAAGCACCTTAAGGTGTTAGCAAACAATTCCTCTTTTAAGCATCAAGCAGACACGAAGCAACATCATCATTCATTTGAACTATCCTTTTAGCTCTGAAAAAAAGCTTTGACTTTTAAGCTTGTCTCTTTGCTGACTAGTCACTAGCTGTCTAGCTAGCTTGGTCCTGGGCAGGTAGACGTACAGTGGGTTTCTCAGACCTTTTTGCTGACAACAGCTGCCTGCTGCTGCTGGAAACAAAGTTAATGAAAGCAGTGAGACTGAACAATACAGTAAATGTTCCATAAAGCAAAAAAATAAGCTTGAAGAGGCTAAAAAGCTCCATAAAGAGTTGGTGATAATTCTCAACAGGTTCATCACCTTTCACTATACATATTCATTGTTATATAAAATATAGATTGACAGAGCTTTAATGAGCGTATGCGCCATTTCCCAGGCTCCTGCCCCACCTTATCTCCATATTTCTCTCCATTACAACATATGGAAGCTCTAAAGCTGCTCCGACATTCAAAGAACACATTCACTGAATTCCCTGTGGTTATGATGGCTCTGGGTTACGCTGACTTGGCTTCAAGATGCCAAACAGCTCATCTTCCCTTGCCCGTTCCCCCTCTCCATCGGCTCATCTCCACCTACTAATTTGCCCACTCTAGGTCAGGCCGCCCTGATGCGGCGAGCTGGTAACCACAGCAGCACATGTCGAGCCCTGCTGGGAAAAAAAACACAAGAGTGGAGGGAACAACATGCATGAGCAGATGAACACATGTACCACTTTTCAACCACTGGGAAATTCTTAAAAATCACTTAAAATATCCGGTTTGCGAGTTCAAGTATGTAAACACTGTACCAGAAAAACAAGTTCAGAGTTGATGCCAAATCTTCAAAGCATTGCTAGAAATCTTCATGGACAGGCCCATCATCACAAGCTCATCCCTCTGGTTTGCTCCCTCACACACACGGGTGTGTTTTAAATGTGCAGCAGTTGGTCGGCAGCAGGGTTCTTTTCACGCCTGCTCATCTCAGACTTTCATTAAAACTCCAGTCTTATCACACCGCAGCGCTCAATCACTTCCTTGTGACGTAACTCAGCAGGAGGGTGTGTGTGTGTGCTGTTGGCTTGCCTTTAAGGCCAAACCATGCTAACACTCCCCCAACCTGACCGGAGTCTTCATTACAGACACAAATTTTCTGCATGTTCATCGTGTACTTTGTTCAAGCAAATAACGGCAGGCAAACACACACTCAGCCAAGTCATTGCCAATTAACTAAGTGCGACCCAGAAGCATGTGGGAGGATACTGTCCTTTATTCCCTTGAAATGAGCGAAAACAACATAATTACATGCTTAGTGATACATCATCGTCCTGCTGCTGAGGGTTAAAAAAAAAGGCCTCTGAGATCAAACAAGGGGGGGGAAATGAAAGGATAGTGCTGCTATGGAGCTGTATACAGTACACACACACACACACACACACACACACACACACACACACACGCTCACGCGCAGAGTGGCATCATCCGCGGCCGGCCAGCAGTCTCTCTGAAGTCAGTTCAAAGATAACACTGACTTGGCCAGGGATGAGTGGATGGCTGCTGGACAGGCATGTGGGCTGGCACTGGGTGGTGGGAGTGAGGGGTGGATGTGGGGGACTATACGCAAGTTTTAAAAAAATAAAAAAACAGACAAAAAGGGGGCAGAAATATGCATACAGAGAAAAAATTAAGTGTTTGGGTGTCTTTTTCATATGTTATTTATATTTAAAACAAGCGAAAAAATCCACCAGCATCTTGAGATAATCCAACCTAATCCCCCAAATCTCATTTTCTCTGGGCAAAGTGTCAAGACCTCAAAACAAATCATAACTAGGATGCACTCAGTTGAGCGTAAACCTCCACCAGCACTGAACAACCCTCAGACTTGCAAAGCTGCAGCCTCGAAATGTTTATATTTGTTTCTCATTTACCTTCCATGTTAGATTTTATGACAAACATGTGTGAATGCAACATTGTGCCTACTAGCCTACAAAACACATTATACATGCTGCCTATTTTAGGATCGCAGGTGGTGCATTTCTATTTCTATTTATTGATTGTGTTTTGTCCAATTGCATATTTTTTACTGAACAGTGCAGTCTATGTGCCAAGTTAGACTTATTTGTACAGAACCATAAATTGTAAATGGACCTCACTGATATAGCGTTTTTTCAACCTTAATGGTTCCCAAAGCGCTTTACAGATTGGTCTCATTCACACACCGATGGCAACGGAGCTGCCATGCAAGGTGCTGGCCTCCATCGGGAGCAACTCAAGGACACTTTGAAATGTGGACAGGAGTATAGAAATGACAATCCTAAATCTGTGTTATAGCCAAAGTCTAATCACTTGATCTTTGGACCCAAGGAGTTAAACCAAACCTGTTTGTAGCTTTGTGAGATATCTTGCTGACGAGTAAACTGGTTAACACTGGGAAAAGTAAGATTTTCTCTCCAGCTTGGTGGACTTTAAAAAGGAAAAATAGATTTTGAACCTCTATAGCAGATGAAGTCAGTGTTTGGATGGCCGTATCTTGTGTTATGCTGTGTGGTCTGTCTGGTCACTGGGCCATGAAGGGGTTAAGGAGGGAAAGGGGTGAGCTGTGTCGTACTACGTTTCATTTTCCACTACTGTCAGCCCTTTGTGATGACTCTGGCCTCCGCACGCTGTACTTATGTGGCTTTGGGACTCAGTGTGTGTGTGTGTGTGTGTGTGTGTGTGTATGTGAACATGTGTGTGCACTGTATACAGTATGTGAACGAGGGAAGGGCTCTGTATTATGATCAAAGAGAAAACACATAAAAGATCCATCATGACTACTTCCATTTACTGTTTTCTGCGTTGGAGACGGGCTTTAAGGATTGAATGACCTAATGGGAAACTGGTTGACTACTTTTGCACAAAGATGACACACATGTTAAAGGGGACAAACTCGTTGATGTTGATGCTGATGATGAAGCCGTTGTACGGGATGGAGGCTGCATATGGGACGGATGGTAGAGCGAGTGCGAGGCAGATGAAGAGCTTCAGCTCTGACTGTCATAAGCCCGTGTGGGAGGACTCCTGTGGTGCTTTTATGAAGTGTGGGTGAGAAAGTGCGTGTTCTGCGTGGAGACGGAGAGGAGGGGTGAGGAGGGCAAAGAGAGGCAGAGAGGAAAGTTTGGTGTATTTGATCAACAGCCGCTGAGACAGAAGCGTGAATGCCACACCGCTGAGATGAAAGGGATGCTGTTGGGAGAGAAAGACAGTTTCGGCCTCAGTACTTTTTTAGTACTATATGAAATGTTTCCCTAGCACAGATTAAAGAAAACTATTGAAAGTTGAAATTGAATGCCTAGTCAAATTCATAGTCTTGTCGACTTATTCTTTGATCAATATTGCAAATTTAAATAATGTTTTTGCCAAATTTAGGCCATATTTTATTTAGATAAGGTTCTTGTACTGTTTTTTGTGTTTGCACAACATTTAACATTTGAGAACTGTGGCTTCTTTTGTTAAATGAAAAAAAGGGATGAATAAAAACATTCTGTTTTGTTTCTTCTGCGTCTACAGTTCAACGAGCACTGCAGATCTACAGTAGAATGTCAGACTTTGAGCATTTCAGTGCAAATACGTATTGGCTTTAGTATGAATAGGATTGTTTGTGTGTGTGTGTGTGTGTGTGTG
>LKNJ01003400.1:0-45504 GCA_002120245.1 Maccullochella peelii
TCATAAATTCTGCATCTAACTGACTAAGATCAAGCAGACCAATCAGGTGTTCCTCTGGAATACTATTACAGACAAACCGAATCATAATTGAAAGATTTTCAACATTGCATCTGTCTCTAGTTCCATCACTTTTAATGCTAAACCCTGCATGATCTGTATTGTTATATTTATTGTTGACCTCATGTAATACTAAATTAGCCAGTGTGTCAAGTATTTCGTTTTGGATGTTTTTGGATGTGTATTTTGCATTTTGAGGAATACTTCTGGTAATTTCATTAAGTTTGGGGTCCTTTGCCAGAGTGTATTCAACCAGTTTTAGGAAGAAGAAAAAGCAGAAAAATCCTGCTCATCATGTGGGCTTTCCAGACTGCCACGAAGCAGAAGCTCATTAACTGCAAGGAACTTCACTACCTCTCCAATGCTTTTAATGTAGTACCTATTTTTTCTATCTGGGTGGGCCCTAGGAGGTTTGCAATGGTTTCCCCAGTGACCTCCCTTTGCTTCATTTGTGACCAGGCTACAGCACTTTTCAAATGGCATTGACTAGATGCATGTTAGCTGAATCCCCTGTCTTTCTCCAATGCAGTTTTCCAGTTATTAAAACCATGCTTGGTAAAAACGATATCTCTGTCATTATTTGTGCCAAATTTGCGACAGGGGAAACAGAAGCATGCATCTAGCTTAGCAGAGTACTCCAGCCATGGCCTCCCATGGTACCATCCCGGGTTAAATGCCCGTGCAGTCTGGCCAAAGTGACGTTTGGGGAAAACAAGTGTGGGCTGCAACGGTGCTAGGTTGTTCAAGCCATGGTTATTAGCGGCCACTGCTGCGCCGCAAATGCTGTCTTGGGATGCAGTGCTTGTGCAACTGGGTTGGGAGTGGGGGTCAGGGCCGGTGGTCAGGTCGAGTGGAGGAGCCATACCGTGGGACAACACCATGGAGCCTGCCTGTGTTGACGGCGGCCCCGTAACAGCGGCGTTACGAGGTTTTACAACGAGAAATCGGTGCATGACAGAGAGAGAGAGAACAGTGAGTGAACCACTAAAAACTAAATATTTTTTACAGAGAAACGTGCCGCTACCATGCAGTGTAAAAGTTAGCTAACACTAACACACACGCAGCTAGCTAACTACGTTTACAAGATGACTGCAAATGATTGAAAGTAAATAATCCCAAAAATCGCAATTTACAAGTAGCCAAATAAATCTAGCAGCAATTTAAAATCTCATGTATTAACTAAGACTAAAACCAGGCTATTCTCATCAGAATCAGAGTATAACTAGGCTAGTAACAGAGTATAGGCAACTGAGTAGTGATGAAGAGAAATGATAGTGAAGTAACTGCTGTTACTGCTCTCTCCACTATGTATCCAGTTTTTATATGGCCAGACCAGCCAATCAGATATAAGCAAATTTCGATTATTTCGACGTGGCATGTTTATGATTGGCCAAATCGACAAGGACAAAATAATACTTTTCAGTTATTTTTGAATTTTGGGATGAAGCGGGGTCGGTTTGGGGGGGCAGTAGGAGCATTTGGGGGGGCTTTGCCCCCCCCGTGCCCATGCCTAGAACCGGGCCTGATCCGTATAGCTACTGCAGAGTAAAATATAGCTTACCTGTCCAGAAGCAGTAAGGCCAGTTGTGCAGCACTTTTTAACCTTTTCAAAACTGTGAAGTTTTACAGCAATCAAAAACCACACCGATGTAAATGTGGGTCTTTTGTCTCTTTTTTCTGGCAGCTTTCTTTTGCTCTCTCTGTTCTTCAGCAGTCTTCGTTAGCTTTGCATATTTGGTGTTGTAAGCTGTTCTTGGAGTGCTGGAATAGGTAGCTTGGCCTGTCCAGCCATGGACAGTCACACTGTAGCTCTGCTACCTGCCCATGAACGTGCAGAGAGGACCGCCTCTTTGTGGAGCTCTCTCTCCTGATTGGATATAGTGGGAACAGGTTACCAGAAAATGTATTTTCTGTTTACTGCACAGCGGAAGGTCTTGGATACCCATACCCCACTCATCAAACACACTATTTCAGTGATGGCTGTCAGAGCAATTTAACACTTATTGCAACAAAAAAATAAGGCTTACAGCACCTTTAAATAGCTTGGTGCTTAAGGGCACCAGGGTAAGTGAACTGTTTGACTTTTGCTCAGTGCAGGAATCGAATCTCTGCCATGGACATATATGTTTAAAAATGTGTGTAAATCATATTTGCATCATTTTCTCTCATTACAAAATCCACATCACTTTTCGCGGATTTGAAAAACAGAATCAAGCAGAATCTCGGCAATTGGCTGCAAGATCTTGAACTCATTGACAGCCCATTACTACGCTATAGTGTTTCCGGAAACAGCCGAACGTGGCCGACGCCTCCCGAGGGTGTATATGGACGAAGTGCTGGGGATGCTGCTCCTTCAGAGAGGAGCAGCCGCGGACGGATAGGGATCAGAGCAGAGGGATACCGCTACTTTATCGGGAAAATTAACCGACACTGAGAAAGAAAACCTCCACAGTCCCAGCAGCTGGACGGAGGATTTACCTGACACTCCTCACGGTGCTTTTAGGGACCTTTTTTCCTATTCATCTCGGGGGATTAGAGCGAGTGTTGCGGGACTGGAGGAATTGCGAGACTCTTTTCTAAACTGTGTCTAATCTGGGGATCTCTCTGCTCTTCTTGTCTTCAACATCTTTTCCGAAATGCAAACGTCCAGGAAACCTTAGAAAATGGTGAGTTACAACATCCTTGTAACTGCTTTGCTGTGTAAAGTCAGATATGCAGCGCTGACATCCGTACAGCTAGAGGAGCGTCCTGCAGACTGGACACGCTGCATGCAAGACTGAATTACATATTCACATAAATCCGTCAACACTTACTTGCATCTGACAATGCAGCCTACACTGACAGAACATGACACCCAAAGCGATTCCAAATCAATTTTCCGCAAAATTACCTGTCTCATCGGGAATGATATTATAGCTTGTCTAAATTTAATTGGATCCGCACTTCGCCATATAATCCTACATAGAGATTGTATTGTATACCCAAAAAGTCGACTTTTATAGGGGAATTTTGTCAACAAAGGCTTTTCTTGCAGATAAATATGATGCCGAAACAGTTGTAAACGTGTAGGCTCTTTCATAAATACATTTTAAGAGTTTGCATAATGAGTCAGAAACCGGCTTAGGTCACAGTTTTTTTAAATTATGTGCCTTTATGATTACCAAAGATTCATTAATGTAGCAGATTTTTAAATGCAGTTTGGCTAGAGCATCCCTCCGTGCAGAAATAATGACACACTTGTACTGGCATTGAAAACATTTGCAAGTCAAAACTGCCCCATGTCCTTTTATATGAAAGGGCATTTCAGGATCAAAGCTGTGCAAAACAGCATCACTTGCATCGTTTTTTTTGCATTATTTGCGTCGTTTATTAGTTGAATTTGATAAGACACAAGTCTCAGCTTTCTGTTGACACTCTCCGTGGTCAGTGTGATCACGGTATGCTATTCACATTATAATCCACTATGTGCATTGGTAACATGATTAGAATTCTTAGAAATAAATAATAAAATCCTTTAAAAAAAAATGCATCTTTCTGGTTTGATGCATATTGAAGCTTAATGCATGTGTGACCCTTTGGGAAAATTGTGCGACTCGTGGTCTGCAGACTATTCTGTAATGCACTGATGCTTTCAAAACAGAAACCTACAGTATTTGTAACACCAACAACATGTCAGGTTGATGGCACATTTTATTGTTTATAATAAACACTATATTTAGCTGGGATGCATTACTTGTGTATACAGTATATGGGTTGCTGTCATGAAAAATATATGTGTAGTCTAGTTGCAGCAGTGTTTCAGTATTCTACTCTGGACTCAGACTGGGTCTCAGCTCTGTTCTCTTGTCTGTGTGGCAGCCTATGTGCTTGCACATTATTAGCCAGTTATATTGCAGCATGACTAAGTACCTAGTGCTTCATTCTTTTGGCAGTTTTCTAAAGCAAGAATAGCAAGCTGTCCTGTTCATGCTCCGGATGCAAAAATCCAAATGCTAAGACTAAATGAGGCAGAAGAGGAAGAAGAGTGTATGGCTTTGTGTGACATAATTGGCTGTCAGTTCACCTGGATTTGACAGCGCCCTAATTAGGCTGGATGGAGAATAAAGAAGGAGAGAGGTAGGCAGAGTGAAGGAGTGCAACAGATGGAGGGAAGAGGGAGTGTATGTGTGTTGCTCTTCTCATGATGAAGGCTGCATGAGACTCAGACCTGAATGCTGACTGCATCACTGCTACACACACACACACACACACACACACACACACACACACACACACACATATATACACTGCCACTGCTGCTCCCTGCAGTCAACAGTATTTTGACAAGGCTCGTTCCAATATATCGACACCCCAATATTATTCACCAACAGTAACCATTCAGACATATTCTGGCATTGGTTAACGGCTCGTTTTATCCAAATAACAAACAAAAATGTTTTCTTGCTTCATTTTTGAAGCAGTATGTTTTGACATTGTGTCTTCGTCCAGTATACTTAGCACGCTGTGCTGATTCAACACAGGTCTGGTTCCTAGATTGAGCCTTACCATCAATCACATCAGCATGTACGTCAAAATATTTAAATAAAATCTGATATCTAACTCACATATCAACCAAAGAAAGGCAACCCAATATATCAACCCCTAATGTGAATATTGTGATATGATAAATATAATAAATCTATTTTATCATTTTGGGCACATGGTACAATAGTGGCAAAAACAAATGAACAAACATCAGTACTAAATCATAATCAGTCATTTACCTTTAGTATTAGAACAGGCCAGTATCCCCAGGAATGTTCATATTGTATGATTCCACAGCTCACGGTTTATGTATGACACCAAATTTCAGTGAATGTAACCTGGGGTTTTGCACAATAATCAAGCAGTATTGTTGTGTGTGAAACAAGTGCTCCACAAAACTGATGGTCTTGCCTTTAGTGAGGATTTCTCACTGTGATTACTCTTAATGGCATATAAACTAACTTTTAGTGCCAGGTATTACATATCTTTATTTGGTTTAGTTGAAGACGGAGGCAAAAATATATTTGTGTGCAGTGGACAGTGACATAAAAAGTTTTTATCCTTTTAGCCTAAGTTCCACCTATGAAGCAAATTCACTGTATTTTATTAAAAAAAGAATTACTTGGACCAAGGTTCTATGATCCTCGTGAATTATGTTTTAATTTATTGTACAGAAATATGTACACATGGACTGTATAGTAATCATACAATGATGTTTTATATAAAATAAAAGCCACCTGCGGTCACAGTGAGGTCTATGGATTATCCACAAGTGCAGTTACTTTGTGTCTGAAAAATACGTTGTTGTTGAATTTTCTAAATTTCATTTTTTTCAATGCTGTGAGCACCACAAACAAAAATCCATCCACTACCATTGTACTGGGGTAATCCTTTATATATTACATGATTACTCAATTTAACAGTGAGTCATTAAATATGCAAGTAGTATTATGAATTAATGTGTTTTTTTTATTTTCCTTCACACTTTTCCACCTACAACCTCAGTCCTACACCAGTAGGATGTGTGCCTGTTTATTTTCCAATTTCCATTTGCAGAAGCAGATGTGTTGATTGACATGACTGCGATATCTGACTGAATCTGTCTGCAAACTCCTTTGTCTTGATCACAGTTGCATCTAAGGCTCTGGCTGCTGGTCTCACAGCTGTATGTGGGCTGACTTCTCTTCATCTGTGCTCACACTCAGCCATCCTCTTCACATTGATAAATTGTGTGTAATTTCAGGGATGAACAAGCATGAAAACATATGGGTGGAGAAGGCTGCTATATTTGGCATTCTGTATGTACAGCATTTTCATCCTGGTTAGAGTCTGCGCATTGAGACAAGAGGACTACAGAACCTGGCAGGCTGGAACCAGTCCCATGCTCAGATGGTTCTACACAGGACCTTTATGGTTTAATAATTTGCCCTGTTAGAAACGTTCTATAATGTCATGTTACTTTACTGGAGTTTTGCACCTGATACCCATAGTGAGAATAATAAAAATCAGATATTACATTATGTCAACACACAACAGAAACAAATGTTTTGTGATAAAGATATATCTGACTAAAGATATTTAACATGACAGGACATTTTGAACAGTTAATATGATGAAAATTTATATTATCTTAAACAACAAGTTTAGTCCAACTGAATTTAAATAGCCACAGCTACGTATCTGCTCTGTAAGTCACTTGTCCTGTGTTCTCCTTTGAGAAAAAAATCAGAAACCGAAAGAGAAGGGAGAAATTTATATTTTTGATATTTTTTGGTTTCAGGATGGCGCCCCCTGATTTGCATTAAATCGACAGAATACAGTTCGGTATCCGTCTACATAGAGGAAGACCTTGTTTCCATATAGCCAATCGAATCTTTAATAAAGCAGTAATGTCAGCATTGTATCAATGAAGCAGAGCCGACAGTCACACTGAGCCAATCAGCAGCCTGATACACAGCACAAGAGTCACAGACTGAACAACAGCCCACATTAGCTTCCTGCTAAAGCCTCCTTCTTATCTAACTTACCAACATGAACACGTCTTCTCCTGCATCTTTGCTTGTTGAACGAGCGGAGCTACAGCTCACTTTGTCCCCGTTCCCTACGGTGTCACACCGGCACCCTGGCAGCCTGCCAGCTGCTGTCAATCAAACACAGAGGGACACGGCCTCCAGCCGGCTGATGCGAAAAGGAGCATTTCTGATAATTCCCCAAAGACATTTTCTCTTCCATTTAATTATACAAAACTATTAACAATACATGTAAAGAGCACGTTGACTTCATTTATTTTTATAATATTTATGTATTTTTTCACTATCAAAGCATGACTAAATAGGATTTCAGTTGGATGTAATAAAAACTAGAGCTGAAACAATTAGTCAATTAATTGATCTCTGTCCACAGTTTAAACCACACACAACCATAAATGTAAAAACTACAGTTTGTTTTTTAAGGGAATTATGTGCTGGAATTATTTATTGATAAACAACATTAGTTTGTCCATCTACCTAGCATTTCTGTGCAGCACCTCCAGCTATAGATGCAGCCAGAGAGCACAGATTTTGGCCTTTGTCTCTGTAGTTCATCATACCAAATGCTGCAACCTCACTGTGACACTGGGCACTGCACTGTTCACCAAGAAATTGTTCCAGCATTCAACTCCCACTAAAACCACAAGTTGTCTTTTTACATGTACAGATTAAACAAACAAGATGCAACGTATTAATCAGTGAGCTTCAGATGTGTTGGTAGGTGTATTTTTGAACTTTGGACAGAGCCAGGCTTGCTGTTTGTACCTGCTTCCAGTCTTTATGCTAAGCTACTATAATTCTGATTTCGCTCATTGCAGTCTCTAACGCTCAACGTGCATTGACAGTTTTTTCTTTCACTAAGGTATCAAAAACACATGCTGATTGTTCTGGAAATGTTGTCAAGTTCCTGAACAGTTCACCAAAAACAGTTTCTGGATAAGTCTTAGGTGAGAAACAGGCAGTGCAGATTCTGAATCATACTTAGTTTTATGTCTACAGCAGTTTGCTGAAATAGCTGTTTACATGGAAATTTCAAGAGCACATGATCATCTTAACACTGCTGACTCCACTGGCATCTTAACATTCACAGTAGATCATTTTCAGACTAAAATAGCAAAACCGGAGCTTGTGAGTTATCTGGATTTGTGAGACTGTTAAATGAATTCTTGAAGGGCATTTTTGCTCTTGGGACCACTACCTGGGCCTGAACCCAAGATCATCTCAGGATGTTTTTAGCATCTCAGGGCTGCACTCACACATACAAATTCCTGTAAATCATTCCTCAGCAGAAACATCAGTTTTTCATCATTTTCTCTTGTAAACATGAACGAAAACAGCTGCGCTGTGCTCCGTTTATATTTATCTTGTGTCACAGTTGTTTTCACAATGAGATCAGATTACAGCAGGTTGCGTTATCTCCTGCAGCACCTTCAAAGAAAAGCATATTTCTTAATCAGAAGTTTTGTAACAACATAGAAAACTGCTCTCTGCTATCATCCCATCTCATCTGTCTGTAATATACACTAGGGTTGTTCATGGGTGGTTTCTTCTGCCGAACAACCATAGACAGAATGGGTATAATTTACTATGCAAATGCAGTAATCTCTCTAAACAGATATCTGGATATGAATGCAGAATCTGGAGGCAAGGGACAAGATTTTGGTATCGGAAGTGTTCTGGTTTCTGTTTGTAGTCCGAGTAGTATTGACCAATCACGTTTGAGCGGGCTTTGGTTGCATGCAGGTAAACAGTCAAAATGCAATCTCTGAACCCATCGGCTGTCGTCTGACAATAATTTATCTTTTTATCAATCTTGGGAACCTTAGAGTTTAGCATTTTATTAGCTTTTTAAAAAAAATGTGTCTGCATTCAAATCATTGTCAGACGATAGCTGATGGGTTCAGAGATTGGTTAGTTAGTGAGTTAATCAATAGAATTAATCAACAAACATTTTGATAATCGACTGATAATTGTTTAAGTCATCATTAAGCAAAACATTCTCTGGGTCCAGCTTCTCAACTGGGGAAAGACATTTCCAGCAGTGTGTTCCACTGCTGAGAAAGTTGCTGTTTGCTGTGGACATGATTGGATGGGAGTGTTGAGTTTGTCTCTTGCATGTCATGGTATTGTTCCCGGGCTGATTGACCTATCTACAGAATAGTCCAGCTCGTCTCCTTTCACTCCCACAATGGAACAGGACCATAATAGCCAGGTTTTTCACTGAGACTCTCTGTTGTTTGCTGTCCAGCCAAAGTGTGTTGGCAGTGGTGTTGTTTCATCTCACCTCAGAGTGAGGGCAGGATCCTATCACCACTGACAGACCTGTGATTTCCCCACTGTGACACTGTGAATGGTTGCTGGTATCAAAACTGATCTCTGCGATGGGTATTTGGCCTGTGCAGGTTTTGATAGTGGCTTGCATAATGTATTTGTGGTTGAAACAGGATGTTTGGGTGGGACACAACCTGCTGAGGGACTGGTCAGTAGCAGAGAGGCATTTGACCACAGTGCAATACCAAGTAAACCCAGATTACACAGGCAGTTCAGCCCTGTATGATCTGGGTCTGTTTGTATACCAGTCAGAAATATAATATGATTTGTTCATTAAAACAAATTCTAGATAGATAAACTGAAGTGACAGGCATGGCCGTATTAACCTGTTAGGGTTCCCTGGGGGGGGGAGTTAATAAATATTTGAACCTTCTACTGTGGAAATGAATAACATAAATAATAATGGGAAAGGGTTACAGTGGGAAAATACATGTCAGAAAAGCTCATTGGGCAGGATATGTCTTTAAAAACAGGAAGTTGTGCATGTAATGGGAGGAGGCTCAGATTAAAACAAAGTTGGTTTGAAGTGTCTACGATAGAAAGTGAGAAGGCTATTGACAGAATTTTGCCATGAACGGTAATTTGGACATATTGCATCATTTAAAAAAAGTAAATAAAGATTGAAGGTTGTCTTTGCAAGTGGTGGAATCCCGGTGGGGTAAAGTGGGTTTGAAGTGTCTATTAGAAAAAATCTAAACTGCCTTGTTAAAGGCAGCTAAAAACTGAAATATTGAATAAACAATGATGTTACATGGTTTTTGGAAAATAAATTACAATCTCTCTTAGACAAATTGAATGAACTGCATGACATACTGTAGAGGTAGGTTTAGAGCTGCAACCATTAGTCGATTAATCCATTAGTCAATCAGCAGAAAATAAATTGGAAACTATTTTGACAATCAATTAATTTATTAATTTATTTGTCTTTGTGATGGTAAACTGAACCTCTTTGACTTTTGGACTAAACAATTTTAAGACGCCATCTTGGGCTTTAGGAAATTGCTCACTATTTTCTGACATTTTACAGACTAAATGATTAATCAATTCATTGAGAAAATAATCTGCAGATTAATCGATAAATAATTAATAATCGTTAGTTGCAGCCCCAGTAAGGTTATGTTCCAAGGCTGGGTTTTTAGTAATTTGTGTTATTACAAATTTGAATGTGATTTTGAATGAGGTTTTCTTCCTTCTGGAACCTTGAACTTCCAGCAAGCTCCCTATAGCAGTTCTCATTCCTCAGCCCCCCACTGACCCACACTTTCCCAGCTTTCCTTCCTTGTCATACACTCAATACAACTGACAGAGTAAACATTGATTTTAGAAAAGACAAAGTGTAGAATCATGAGTTGTTGGCTCAATCTTCCAGCAGTGTGTGACCATGTTACAGTTACTTTAGACCTGTTGAAGCTGCAGCCTTTGCACTTTGATGTTCACACTGTCTTCAAGTAAAGAGCAATGTATCAGTAGTGAAGTTTAATTTTAAAGTGTTTCATTTAATTTTGATCAGTAGCTGAGAGGCTTTGCTGGGCCTGCAGGTCTCAGGATGACATGCTGTTGATATTCCTCTATCAGAATAATAAGGCTGCTCTTTACTGCAGTGCATCAATTAATGAGACTTCAGGGCAGGATGCTGATAGCTGAGCTGTGGCCTGATGCCAGATATACTTTGCAGTTGATTAAAGCCAAAATGTCCTGATATTTGAAATCACTGAGAGAAATGAGGTGTAAAGTTTAGAGCAGATATAGAAATGAAGTGATCGTCTGTTTCTCCTCTGTGAAGCCTTCCCTCCACTCCGCTCCAAACTGCTGGATGTTATGGATGAATAGATTCCAGTGTTGGAACTGTGACCTGGACGTGCCCCTGGATGCTTTCTGAATGTAAAACCTTCCCTCATCATCAGTTCAAGGCTGTCACTGTAGGGCTATGCTTGAAAGTTAACAGTATTATTATTCGATTTAAGAATTTAAAGCCAATTTTTACTATCATCATTTCCCCCACCGTTGTTTTCTGTTCGTTGTGTATGAATGCCTTGACAATTAAGCTCTCTGTGAAAGTAAGAAAAATAAGAAAGAAAACATATTCCACAACATGTATGTGGAATCTAAACACAATGTCTGTGTCCCCCACAGCTGTCAGATGTGATGTCATGATGATGTCATACACCACATATACATGTATGTATGCACATGCATACATATACTCAACTACAAGAATTTTAGATTATTTTGTCACACATATTGTTCCCAAGTCAGGAATGAACTGCCACGCTAAATATGTTATTTTATCAGCCTGGACCTTAAAACCAACACACACCATCAGTGTAAATCTGTTTGCTTAGTTTACATAAACTTTTATCCAATGTTTTTTTCGCAAGAAGTTGTATTTCTGTTGGAGTACATTCAGTATGAAGTCTGAGATGTTTTTAGCTAGAGTTAGTCTGACTGGTTAAACCATGCTGCTGTTCTTCCTGTGATGGTGCCTGTACATAATATTATGTATTTTATGATATGGTCATGAATATCTTTATATCAAAACACCCTGCAGTATGATATTATTTTAGGGCCATATCGCCCACACTTACTGTCAAGTTCATCTGTCCAATGGGTTTAGATATTTCATGTTGACTATCGTTTATAAGTTGACCTCATGGTGGCGCTACATGCTGAACGTGCACAGCAGATTTTATGACCATCTGGCCAGTCTGGTAGTCTTGTTCTGTAGCAGTGTATTGGATCGAGAGACAGAAGGACATTTTGCACAAGCTTTGTTATAACTGTTCCATAAATAAAATGACTGCAGTGTGTACTGTGCTATCATCATTGACTTACCTTTCTGATTGAAAGGTGCTTTAATATTTTGCTGGGCATTGCCTAGGGCTGAATGATATGCAAAAAAAATCATATTGTGGTCATTTTGACAGATATTGCGATTGCAAAATGAGTCACAATTTTAGTGGGAAAGGTCATTTTTGTCAAAATGATGATGATGTAATCTGTAGCAAACCAGCATGTTCTCTAACATCTGGAGAATATGATTTGTAGGCCAGGGCATCTCTGTAGCACCACAATGCTTAATTTATAATGGTATGTTGTGACCCATTTTACCTTTATCAAAAAATTACAACTCCTGCGATTTGGATATTGCACTTGGCCATTCTGCGATTTTGATAATATTTCGACCAATTGTTCAGCTCTAGCATTGTCCCACGTAACATACATTTTTAATGAATATCCTTTACAACAACCTGCCAGTTATTTGCACTCGGCCATGTGGCTGCATCCTCGAGTTGTTCCAAATCAGGGCTGAAGTCCAAACACCAAACAGACCTGCTGCTGTAGCTGTGTGCAAGCACTCTGCAGGAAAACAAATGCTTCTGACAAGCAAACATGGCCACCAGCAGCTATTCATTTACATAATATAATATGGAGTATGGCATGAATAATTTAAATTTTTCCTATTTTTGGTGACATACTGTTGAGCCTTGATATCTAAATTATGTCTAATTACACAAAATGTTTCAGTTTTCTTATTTGCTGTATCACATGGGGAATTCTGCAATGTGAAATGGGTAATGTTTTATTTAAATAACAAGGGTTTATCTCAACATATCTGTTTTCCTAGAATGTTAATGCCTGGTCTGAAAGAGCATTTAGGCCATCGTGGGACATGAAAACTAAATAAATGGACAATCATAACATGACATACCATTCAAACTGTGGTCAGCTCCATCATATCAGAGGTAAATCCCACTAAAAGACTGGTGTGTGTTGTTAAAAGGATGTTTCTGGTTGATTACAACTTGAGTTTGGATTTTGTAGTTTGGCCTGTCATTTCAGATCATATGGGGCAGGAAACAGGAGCAGTCAGACATCAGTCATTGTGGAAACAAGCCAACAGTTCTTCCAGTAAAACTGAAAGTGGAAAAAATGAAGTGAAAAGTGGGTCTGTTCAGGTCGATTGCGTTTTCGGTTGGGTCTCATTATCCTCAGGTTCACATCAGGTCTGACTGTTCTCGGAATTGTTTTGGATCAATTAAACATTGAATGTGCTTGTTGCAATCAGTTAGGTTTTCTTCCAGTTGTGGAATCCGGTTTCAACCTGATCCTAAATGGACCCGCGGAAAACCTCCCTGATGAAAACATCTAGTATGCGTTGGGTAAGAAACTTTCATTGGAATGAATGGGTGCCATCTTATAATACATACATGATAAACTGGGATGGATGTTCGTTTGTCCTTCGTTTTCTATTCTAATAGAGTTTGGTGAACCTGGAGGTCTGTCAGACTACTCATGTTTCTAGCTCTGTCTGACTTTGTAGAAATGTTGCTGCATTCCCAGATCTCACAAATCAAGTTTGTGAGGACAATGTTACTGTAAACGATAGGCATGGTGGCCACAACTATGAAAATAAGATCCAAGTTGTAAAAAGCATGCAAATAACAAAATGTATAGCAGAATGCCTGCATTTAAACAGTTTAAAAGATGTGAGCATATACCAGACAGGGAGTTTCTATCAACAATATCCACTATTCAGTTGCATTATGGGAAGTGTAGCTTGACCCATCCTAGGGACGAAACATCAGGATATCTCGGCCTCTGTAGCTTTGATTTTGACTGTTCTTTTTAAAATATGTCTTTTGACCCCCAAACTTTATGGAAGTGCTATACTAAATCACTAATATTGTAAATGCACACTTGACCTTGATTGTGTTGACAGTTTGACTTTAGCAGGACTTTGTTTAGGGACTCCTAGCTCTACAGCTCCATCAGAAAACATGAAACACAGTGTAATGCAACATATAGTATATATTTCTGGGCTAATGACTCTAGTGCTCGGCCAAAGATCTTATTAGCTGCATTAGATTTTTCATTTTGCAACATGAGCAATATTTCAAGTACAGCATTACCCAGTCACTCACAGGGACATAATCCATCTTCAATGACTTGTTATGTAATAAGGATTGATATTTATGACTGTTGCAGTTCAGAGCCAATGGTAGCAATATGTAAGCTGTGAAGACAAGTGTATGGAGAGTCTTTTATAAGGCTTTTATGGTGCCTCCCTCTAATAGGACGCAGATAGGTGTTGGAGTGACCAGTTGTAAAGGAGAGAAAGGACAGAGTGCTCTATCAGGCCTTGACATGGCCACTAGATTGGAACTGAAGTGAATCACTGTGTTTAATGAAATATTCTCTCATTGCCACAAAGAAGCCACGCTCATGCCGTTTGTTTTCTGGACAGATAATCAGACTCACAATCATCTGGAACTAACTGGAATAACTTCAAACCTGAAACAGGAGAACTTGAGGTGAGCACATTTTAAGATAACACATTTCTGTTCCAAAGTGTGTTTCATTTAATGCAGGCATTAAAGCAGTTTTAGTGGGCTGTACTTTCTGACACAGTGGAAACCTCATAGTAAGAATGTTTTGTGAGAGTTTGTTTTGTTTTCACTAGAACAGAATCGAACAGCTTTAGTAATATTTCTTTGGAAGCCGCTTCTTACTGCAACCTCTACTTTGACTTAACCAACACTCAATGACATTTTTTTAGATTTTGGGTTATAGGCAGGTTAGATATCCAGTTGAAAAACATTTCATAATGCCATTATGTCATGTAATTATTGTCTTTAAGCACAAACTCTGCTTTTAATGTATTTGTGTTTCCGTATGAATGACTTACATACCATGAAATGGAATACAGTAAGAAGAATTAGTAAGTGTATTTATAAGTATATTTTATCATATTTGAGTAAAAATCCCTGCATCCCTGTTTTCTAACCTGTTCCAGTTTCAGTTTGCTGATTCTGTCTGCTTCACTTCCTACATGTTTACTTGTTGTCTTGATAAACTCTGCATAATGTACATTTCCACAGCACTAATTCCATCAGACTCCAACAGAGTCCTGTCATACTCCACTGTATGAATGTGCTGCTCTAAGTTTGTCATTTTAACAGAAATATTGTTCACACTAACTATTACCAGTCAGTTTAACAATGCTTATCTTTTTTTTTTTTGTACCGCGTTAAGCTGCTGTCAATAAAAACACAGCACTTGCAAAGATGTGTCACATTAAAGAGCCAGGACAGTGACTTTGAAGTTTGGCATCAAAAATAAAATTTGGCTTAAATTTAGCTTAAGAACAATGGAAAGAGCAGTAAAGTAGGGGCTTGGATTTGATTAGTGAATAAGAACAGTATTTCTGTTAAAAAGAGAAAGTAAGAGCAGCAGAGTGGTGAGTATGACATGACTTTGTTACTAATAGAATTAGTGTTGTGGAAATGTACTAATGTACTGTAATTTAGCACTTGAGCTATTATAGCACAGGGAATTATAATTATTTGAACACTGGCTTTAAGTTGAGAATTTATAGCAGGCATATAAAGGTAACCTTATGTGGCCTACTGACACCTGATGCCCTGTTTGAGCTTATTATGTGGTACAGTTGGCTCGTAGTGCAATAATGATCATGGCCTTTAATGCAATATAATGATCTTGTGATGCCTACTCTTGACTTGTGTGTTCTTATTTACAGCACACTGCCCTGGTTGTAGGCAGTTGTTGGTAGTCGGCAGGTGAGAAATCTATAGCCTGATACTGCCATTTCATTTTCACTTCAGTCATTCAGCTCGACACGGGGTTCATGTTAGCTGTTTTCTCTTTGGAGGGCGGTCATTTTGCCTGAACCAATCAGAAGTATCCATACTGTCTATGTTATTTCAGTGGAAATTGTTATTTCAGTGGACACAGAAGCTGTGGTAGCGGTTGTCAGAAGCAGTTCATTTAACATTTGTCCTATAGATAAAAGAAAAATGTTTATTTTAGAGTTTTTATTTCTGTGAAATGACGAACAACAACCTGTCCAGCTGCATCCATCTCATCCACGCTTGTTGCAACGTTTGCTTGGAAAGCATCCTCGCTCTGGCACTGGAAGCTGTCGCCCTCATTCATACTACCATCTGCAAAACTCTTATTGGCTCAACTGTTTATCCAACCAGCCATCAATGAGCATTACACCATATCTATTTGAATCACTGACTATGAGATAGATGGTTTACATCCCTGAGCTGTGGTCAACTACAGCTGATGTGTACATGAGCAAGGAGGACATAACTTTTTTTTCACATGACGGACATCTCAAGCTCTCTTTATATTATGTGAAGAACAGGCTTTCTCCCTCATCTTTCATGTCAGCACTTTTCTAATATCCTGCAGTGTTTTCCCGGCACTCAGCACCCAACTGAGGGCTTCAGCTGGAGGACAGAGCAGGTCTGCTTATTCATGAAGGGATCTGGCTGTGGCCCCTGGAGGCATTATCAGTGGTAAATGGATCTGAAAAGGCAAGACAGGCTCACCACTGTCTGATTTATGTCTGGTGATGCAACAAACAGTTAGCCATGTTACCGGCAGGGATATAAGCATTTTCATGGCCACAGTTCAAGTTTATTTCAGCAATAAATTCTGAAAGATATGGAACAAAAAGAGCAAGTGAATTTATGACACTGGGGATGTTGTTTGTGAGCTGCCAGGAGGAAGCTGTGTTTTAATACCCTGTGGACAAGGATGAACGGTCATTCTTCTCTCTTATCTCTGCCTATTGTCACTACTATTATAACTAGAGATGCTGTGTGTCCTTTGTGCACTGAAGCTGTTCCTAGCTGATCATTTGCACTGGTTTCTAATGACCATTCTATGACCATTTTTGTACAAAAAGTGTACAGTATTTCTAACAAGATGGCCATTCATGTCAAGATGCAAAAGAAAACAAACCTGCCTCTGGGATATGTTGTTGACTTTAAGCTGGACCAAATTAACTCTCTGGACCCAAAACTATTTTTCCTTGGTTTTCATTTGCTTTATTCACAGGCTTATGCTATAGTCACTACATGTCTTGGCTAGGCATGCTATATATATTTTCAGAATAAGGCTGCTTAGAAATGCTATCATTCGCCGCTGTAATGTTCTCAGACACTAGTGGTGTGGCTCTCAAAATGGCAATTTCTGTCGGTTGGTTGGTCCACTGCTTTGGTCCGGACTGAAATAACTGTGGGGCGAATTGACATTAATTTGTTATAAACACTCATATCTAATGTGACGTTACACAGAACCATCTGAGAAGTTGTCCGGTCGTGGAAGTACATCCAATCACCTGCAAATACTTGACAGGTGATTGGATGAACCATCTGTCTATTACCGTCTATCACGGGCTAACTTCAACCAGTCAGATCAACAAACCATATGACATAGTAGGAGAGCCGAAGCCAGTTGGGAGAAGAGCGAAAACATCTTTTCCATGGAGAAAAGCCTTCAGTGCCGACCTTTGCTCTCCAGTTCTGATATAACAGATGCTATAGCAGCATCTATCCTAACCTCTCTAGGAGCTGCCGTTGTTGTTTTCCAATGAACAGTTGCTTCCCGCTGTTGACACACCTAAACCACGCCCGTAGCCGCAAGTAGTTTCTCATAGGATGCTGATTGGTCCGAACTACTGTGGTTCGGCCACAAGCACATAACTTGAAGCCTGGCAAGATGGATTCTCACGTGATCTTGTGAATCCAGCTGCCTCGCAAGGTAAATTCATGCCCCCCTCAGGTTGAATTGTAATACGGCATTGGCCCGAAAATATGACAATATTTTTTCTGGAAATTAGGTTTGAAACACAACATCAGATATTCTTTTTGAATGGACACCGTACAGGTGTAACAGCGGCTCCAACATAACTAGTGTGAAAGTGTGTTGTATCTTCAAAAATCTAAAATGCTAAACTAAGAAAGTGACATTAATATTGTCATTGTGAGCATGCTAGCATGCTACACATGACCACACATACTCACTTAGACAAATATACATGAACACATACTCTTTCACTCACTCAGCCAAATATGAACACTACCTGGCTTGCTTGAACGCCTTCTGGGCTTCGCGCAGGGTTTTCTGCCAGAACAGCTGTCTAATCAACACGCGATAAGCATCGCGGACTAAACAGAGAGTAATTTTAGAGCCCATGTTCATAGAATGGTGGTTACAGTACGTAACCAACGATGCAATAAATTTGCATGACTCTGTGTCGCGAAAGCCTATCAGCGTTTGAGTCTCCTCCTGACGTCACTGACGTTGAATCAGAAATGGAGGAGAAAATAGCCGCCTGTGAACATCCAGAGCTCTATGATACTACTTTTACTTTATTTTATACAGAGACCGGACAAAAACAGATTGCTTGGAGAAAAGTTATGAAAATATGTGTCTGTTACTTGATTGCAGCTATCGGTTGTATACTATGTACTATGAACCAAGTCACTAGCCCTGATCGATCCGAACTCCATACAGAAAATAAGCATTTTAAAAGTTATTTGCTTGTCGTCTTGCGGCCAGACCTGACAAAACATGAATTCAGACTTTTTACGAATCGGCATCATGAGATAGTTATATTGGCAGCCTTTTGATCAGTTTATTGCAATTAAATCACATTTATTTTTGAGTAAACTCAGGCAAATAAAGGGAGGTGAATATTTGCTTCGCTTTTGATGGTAATACACCATTAGTCTCAGTTGTTGTCTCATGTCGATGATTTTGATCATTGGTCCAGTCAAGAAAAATGGAAAACCATACATTTTATCACTCCTATTGTTTTTTAAAAATTTCCATTTGGCATGACTATGTTTTGAGTTTTGGCACTACAGTTCCCACGCTCCATATTATATAAACAAGATATTTAATGTTGCCATGGAGTCAGTCTGTTACAGTAGCTATGGGCTAATATCTGAGTCTTGTTTTCTTCACTTAAAGTTGTTCACATTTTTGTGAATCTGCACCATGGAATTTACTATTTGCACTAACCATGAATGTACAGACAATAAATGCTGGATTTGATACTGAAGAAAAAGTCAAAATGTGATCAAGATCCAGACCTGAAGTTAAAAAACATTTTTTTATATGAGTTTTGAACTGGTTCACTGGCCTTTAGAGAACTGATGTCCATGCAATGTACTGATTTTTAGTAGTATGTGTATTCCTGCTTAGGTTCCAAGAGTTAAACAGACCAACTGTATGAATAAAACATGCAATGAAAGAAAATGTACCTAATGGGTGGTTTTCCAGGACAGTGTTCTGTAGCTATGTTTGTGGAGGAACCAGCATGATATCACTGAATGATTAGTTACTCAAACCATCGGGTGTGCATTCTACAATCAAAGCTTCACTTGACTGCTGAATGCTTCACCTGTTGCATAATTCAGTGTGTCTGATGAGGGACTGGTGGCGTGTTTGGACCTCCCCTGTGGAGAAGCAATAGATCAATGAAAGTGATTAGCCTCCATGTGAATCACAGACAGCAGGCTGGATAGGGAAGTGTCAGGGTCTGATATCAGCCTCCCCTGCATCAGTCATTAGGGGGCACAGACTGTAATCAGTTCCTGACATTAATTGGCTGCTGCACAGACAGTCTGCTGGACAGGATCACATTTCTGCTCAGATTTCCAGTAGCCCTGTGGTCTGGTGAGCTGGATGGAGTGAGACGTTCCATCCATATTAGACAGGAAAATGAATTGTTTAATTAGTTACCCTTCACCTCGGTTAGTGTATCAGGGAGTAGATGCAGCCACCTGGATCTCCTCTGATCCGGTCCAAATTGCTGCATGTTAGGGATGAACACATTCCAGTATCCAAACTGTGACATCTATCATCACTATATAGAGTATCACCTCAGTATTTACTTCATGGAGTAAGGTGCCATAATGTTCTCACAGACCTGTATTCTTGTCAGGGTGGTAAACCTCTGCTATATGTTAAACCATGGGACTTGGCTGTCTCACCGTGACAGCTGCCGCCATTCTAGCCGGTGACTGGAGCATCTCACTCACTGCTCTTTTCCCTCGCGGCGTGAAATTCACTTGTAAATATATATTAATGCCTGAATTTATTGGCAGTTAACTCCAAATTAAGTTTAAATGATACATTTCATTTGTTTCTGACTTTGTCTACACACATACACAGCAAAACCACTTTTCTGTGTTTGTAGTTATTGAGGGGTTAAGAAGAAAAACAGGGAGGGCTCTCTGTGATCACCGTCAGTGTTTTATTGCAGCTGAATACATTAGTTGTTCTACATATTTTTCAGTTTCTGTTAAAAAATATGGACTTTGATCGCAGCATAAATACTATTGTGTTGTCTAGCAGTCCTTACCAAGTTGCTGAGCTTCAGATAAAACCATTATTTTAACTCGTCAGACAAAATAAACAAAAATACAGTTTAATGACAGCTGCTGTGCTGTGAGATCGACTATACTGACAATTAACATGAGTGATGACAGAGAGAGTTAGAAGAAACAAAAGTTTGTAACATTCAGTACAGCCGGAAAGCATCTAAATGAGCTGCTAACGTGAAACACCAAAACATTTAATTAACAACTCTGAACTGTATCAGAAATTTGGCTGCAAAAGAACAGACGCTGCACTACGTTTTCAGTGGACGTTGACAGCAGTGGAGCAGTGACTGAGGCGGGGCCCAGCCGAAACCAGGCATGCTCTGAACATTACACTAATTTTGTTGTTGGGACAGCAGTGTTTCAGCAGCATCAAGTAATTACACTTCAACACAACAGATATACCTGTCTTCCTCAACGTAATGGATATTTACAATAAAACAAATCTAACATCATGCACAACACCTCTGTTTGTTTTCATTAATATTTATTGGAGTGGCAGCGGCAGCGCTGTTGTACAACGTTAACTGTCCAATAAAAACATTAACCTTAACTTTACCTTCAGCCAAACCAACTTTAGATGTCGACTCTCAGATAAAAAGGAATCATATCTCATGTTTAAAATGCTATGAAGATATCAGTGCCTCTTGTAAATGATTGTTGCAGGGATGACGATGGATTATTTTGATAAATCAGTCACAAATGTAACATTGAAATGTTACTGGGACACAATGGGACATAAGCAGCCATAAAACTTTGCCTAATTATAATACAATCAGCTTCACTGATTTATACATCAGTGGAATACTGATTCATTACACAATAAATATATTCACTCAAATGTCACCATGTCTATATGAAACATAAAAAGAAATATTTGTCATGTTAAAAAGGGCAGTATTTGTTCCGTATATTACTATAAGCACACTGTATATGTAAGGCCCCTCTGCTGTGGAAAGCAGAGAGTAAAGAAAGTAGTTTTAAGTTTGATGTGTCTATGATAAAAGAGGCAGCAGGTAGTGAGGCTGATAAGCAGGATGGAGGAGTTGAATTGTCTTAAGAGGAAACTGACAGTTGTGGGCCTGTTCATGGCTGTTAGCACACTATTGAACTCCGAAAGCTCTGTACAGAAACAGGCCCAAATGTCTCTCTGCTGCTGCCAAATACTGTGTACCTGCAACGTGACAGCTCCTCCAGAACAGAGGCACTCTGAATGCATCGCACTACAAAAGATTCTCCCAGCAGAGCTCACTTCTGCTGCTTCTCTTCAACCTTTCACGTGATTTCTGTTATTTATATATTTATTTTTGGTGATTTGGCTGATAGTTTGGCAGTATTCTGCCCAAATGTGTTGTCCCTAAATGTGTCTGGCAGTGGGATTGCCTTGATTGCTTCATGCCAAGCAAGGTAAAAACGTAATGGTAAAGTTTTTGGATTGTTTGTTTCAGATACGGGGTTAAAAAAAAATCTAGCCTCAAAATTGCAAGTTTGAATTAATCTTTCAGTTTTCAGGCTTAGTTTGAGCCCCTGATGTCATAAAAGAGAATATGTGCACAAGATAACGTCTTATTGAAAATTAAAACTTTCGTGACTGCAGGATTCTCTCAAATCTGTTCAAGTCAACCAACCAAATATCATTTCCATTTCATTTTCATTTCTCAATTCAGGACAGAATTAAAATGTAAAGGTCCAGTTTTTAATTTCAGTTTAATTCAAGTTTGGGTTGCACATGCCTTTAAAGTCAATTTCACAATAAATGTTCATTATTTGCATTAGGAGTACACTGAGTTTTCATTTTCATTTTGGCAGTAACTATGCATCTCTAACATTATGATGATTTTTGGATTTTGAAATTTATATTTTGTCATAAAACTTGCGTACACAAATTAAATTTCAGTTTGATGAAAATATTTTATTGTAATATTGGCAGCCAGGGACATCTATACCAGGTGTGTAGAACAGCAAAACAAAATGTCTCCTAACTTAACCTCAGTATTCTTACGGACATCTGTGTCTCGCTTTGCATTTTTAATAATCATAGAAAATGAATAACTAAGTAAATAAACCTGCTGTCTTTAATATGGTTTAAACCAGTGCTGCATCATTAAACCTGACAGTAAACTGTGCTCATAATGTGTAATGTTAGCTCCACACTATAGCATTATCGATACCAGTTTACCTGAAGTGTACTATGACATTATGATACATTATGTTTGCATTTCAGAGCCATGTGAGTCACAATCTGCTTTTCCAATTTATTTATCTGATAAACAAGAAAATGAGATCCACTTTAATATAATATATGTGATTGTACCATAAATATTTTAATCTCCTACACTTTTACAGTGTATATTGTGTTATGTAGTAATTATAATAACCATCATGCTGTCTCTGTGCTCTTACACTGCCTGAGGAGTCCATGTTAAGTGCTACTGTCAGGTTGTTAGTGGTGACTCCTCAGGTGGGCTGTTGGTAGCCAACACATAACAAATGGGGACTTTGATCACAGCACCTAGCAGCCAAATGTCTCAGCCAAGAGCAGATTACATCGGATCAGATTCAGACTGCATTGTCAGTCACTGTGAAGACATTTCACCTTTGCAGCAGCAAAGAGTAGAAACAGCAAAACTAGATTACTACAAAAATGACAATAAAGCAAATTTTAATGACTGACCTCAAAAATACCAAACAAATAGAGAAAGGTTACAAAACATTTAGCATTTAGACAAACATTAATGTGAGGAAAGAAATGTATTCATCATGTCTGTTAGACCTCAAGGATGCACACAGTGTGTTTTGGTCAGAAACACTGACTGTAAACATAACTTTTGTTTGTTTACAAGAAAACTCCACTGGGCACATAATGGCTGTTGTCTGGACAAATTAATGTTAATAAAATATTTTTCGCACACATCAGCACCTGTCTGTGACTGATTAGGCTGATTGCCTCAACTTTTTGCAAAAACTCAGAAGGGTTTCTTTTTTTCCATCATTGAAACATGCTGCTCTGACTCATTTCTCCAGAGCGAATGTGCAGTGTGAGTATTGATAAATTATTGTCACCTACTGAGCTGAATCAGACTGAATTTCTGCTGTAAGCAGAGGAGCTCTTTATTTCAGGCAAGGCAGCGCACCTCCACTATAAAATGCATTACAGTGTACCAAAAAAGTAGTGGCATTCAATACCAAGCCCTAACTGCTAGAGGGGCAAAAATATCTTTGCTCCATCTACTGAGAGTAAATATCTTTAAAAGGTTAAAACAGTCATAATTGTTATTTCTGGCCACTTGGGGGCAGCGTGACAAGCTAGTCTCTAACTGTGTCTGTCTGCTGTTTGTTGCTGAGCAGGTAGTGTACAGTGGGTTTATCAGAGCTTTTCACTGAAAACAGCTGTCTGCTGCTGCTGGAAATGAGGCTGATGAAAGACTGAACAAATAAAGTAAAATTGTGGCCTCTAAAACCAAAACACTGTACTGAGAGACGCTAAAACACTTCATAGAGCTGAGGGGAACTGCATTCTCTGTGGGTTTGTCACTGCGAGCAACACATTATGATCCACTGTTATAAAAATATTGAAAAATGCAGCTTTAAAGAAAATGTCATTCAGTTCACCTGTTAGGATAAACTCTAGCAACAAAAGGACACAAAGATACACAGAGCTTTTCAGTATTTTTATTTTTTATATACAGTAGTAGCATCCCAGTCAGATAAAATATGAGAGAGATATCAGAGAGATAGTGAAGGGTGGAAACCAAAGAGAGGAAAGAAGACATGGCTGTCATCATATTCAGCGTGATGACATTTCTGGTACATACAGTACCTCAGCTCACCTTCAACCATCAGCACCAAACAAAGACCTTTGATACAATCATTTTAATTTTCATATCTATCAAAATCTGCAGCTTTTCAGATGTTGATGGTTTCAGAGCTTCTTCTGACAGCAGCAGCAGCAGCAGGCAGCTGAGAAGGCTGCTTGCTCTGTGTATCTTTATCTTTAAGTGCTGCAGCACATGAAAGTGTGAGCGGCTGTGTTGTTGAATACTGATGAATCTCTGTAGCTTTCTGTCCAGATTTGTTGTTAATGTCTAACTTATTTATGTTTATTTTAGTTGTACTTATGAATACTACCGGACAATGATAACATATGACTTTGAGTCACTCATTAGGATACGATAATGGTCAACTCGTCACTTTTCAAACACTTCTCTCACCGACTGTGCTACCTGGCCAATGGAGATTCTCAAACGTAAACATCGAAGGAAGCGTGGGGGGGTTAAACTCCAGCTGCAATCCCGGCCACACAGACCATCTCTGCCCATTATCCGATTCTCTAATGTCCAGGCATTGGTTAATAAACTGGACGACCTCCGTGTCCGTATCACTTTCCAATGAGAATTTGGACTCACTATAACTAATTGGTCATTTGATATTTTAAAGAGCCTTGTCTCTACAGTCACAGTGCTGGAGCTGTGTTTGTTTAACAAGCTGCTGAGAGTTAGTGTTATGAGAGGCTGTGTTAATAGCAGTGATGGCGGATAGCGTTATTCCAAAAATGAAATGCTGTATGAAAGGGACATTGAGGTTGGCGTGTCAAATGAATCTGCAGTGTCATCCCCGCGGCCTCTCTTACCACATATCACGGTGTGGTTTAGGATGAGCCCATGCCACTTTGTGACCTGCCACACTCAACTGCTTCATATTGTAGATTACAGCAGTACAAGGCCAGATTTTAAAGTAAAAACCAGCAGTTTTATGATTATCTCAATTACAAACTCCTAATCTATCCTTACTGATATACCCCATATACACTTTGGCACTCCATGTGACTTGGGCAGATTAGATAGCCGATGACTAAGACTAAGGGCCCTATTTTAATTGCACAAGTGCAATGACAAGTGCAGTGTGGTAGGTCTTGGGCGCACTGACTGTGTGGGTGTCTCCAAACACACCTGCTATTTTGGTTCATGTATGTACAACAGTGCAAAGTGAAAAAGGGCTGAGTGAAGTGGAATATAGATCAGAGGGTGTGATGATTAACACATACACTGTCAGACAAAAATAAAGAATGCTGATGAAGCTAGCAATCCGATGCTATTTGAGTTTTAATTCTGCTGTATCCAACTGCATACTGTGGCAAACCAGGGGACACAGCCAGGCCAATCCAGCCCAGGAGGTGGGTCCCCAGGCTTAGGTTTGGGGAGGTGAGAGGGGGAGTCTTCTACCCAGTGCAGGTACTGCAGCCTCTGGGCACGTGGAATTGGTCACACCTGCAGGAGATCAGGTAATCAGGGGAAGCCGCTATTTACCAAGCTGCAAGACAAACATGAGGGAGAGTCTTTGGACAAGGGAGCGAGCAGGGACACGCTGCGGAGGTTTTTGAACCAAGAAGCTGGCAACAGGACAACCGGCCCAGGAAAAGCCCAACCTGATCTTCCCTACTGGTGGGGGGACCGGAGGAGTCCACCCTAGGGTAAATAGAAAGACTCACCTCTCTCTTTGCTCTGCCCCACAGGACTGTGGGACCGCCCCGCAGTAAGGAAAAGCCACAGAGACCAAAACCCTGGATGGGAAGAAACCTTAGTTGGAGTTTGACCCCCTCCCCTCTCCCCTGAATTCTTTATTAAAACACCCTTTATGTTCACGTCAAATGTCTCTGAGTCGCCTATTTTATTGTGAATCTTGCCTCTAAATCCCCTGGGTTGCCACAATACACAAAGCACAAAGGGCGGTAACAGGGCCAACAAAAAAGATTCACATTTATTCAAATCTGTCTCAGAACACTTCTCTCATGCTCATTTGTACATTGAAACAGGTCACTGGATTTGTTCCTCCTCTTCATGCTGGACATGAAGCTTTGCTTTCTAACATGATTCTAGGGTGAAGGATTCCTTTTCAGTCTACTTGCACATGTGAGAATTGTATTGTAATTATAAGAGAGACTTGAACAATGTGAACATACTGTATATCCTTTATTCTGGTTATGGCTGGACATTTTATGTAAATAGATCCTTCACCTTCCTTCTTGAAATAGAGGCTGATATTTTTGAAACACTCTCACAACCCACTACTGTATCGGAGATACTTATGAATATTGCTCTTTGCCCAGTGTTCTCTTTGGGTGCCTTAGTTAGTGAGGACAAGACTCCTCTGTGTCTCCATTTTGTGGATTATTGTAATTAAACAGGTGTATATCTACATAGAAATTGCCTGGTGCACCTTTAACATGCATTAGAGTGTAATTGAGAGCAAAGACTCATGAAATCCAGATGTATAAAACTTCCCTTACACCAGGTATTAACATGTAATCTGTCTCTGGATAGCAGCATCTGATCACGGGCTTTTGCATTCACACCTGGTATGAAGACCACTCTCAGATGTGCATGTATGTATGTGTGCATTGACGTGTATTTTTCCTGATACAGATCATGTGATAATATCAGGTGGAAATGGGGTCAAAATGCAAACTAGATAGAGATCCATTAATCCAAAACGTTTGGACAGAGGTCATGTTACTGATTATAAACTATTAACCAAACCTGGAAGGTGGATTGAAGGGTGGCTTAATTTTAAAGGATTCAAATATTATGAGAGGAGGTGATGTCACTGTCTATGTCTACGAACTGTTTTGGTGATGGGAAGAGAAATGGGATTTTAATATGTGTACTGAAACAAATTGAATGCCACAGCCTGGATGTGAGATTGAGCCTCAAAGGGAGTGATCGATGGATCAGTATCAAAAGTATCAATACCATAATTGTGTATAGGTATGTATAGTATAGGTTTGATACTGTAAAAAGAAATACAGATTCTTCTTTTATTTAATGCTAAATCATGACCATACTGTAGCATTATCGTCACCAACTGGCAAAGAAGAGACAGCTGGGGTCACCAGGAGTTTGGATTTGTTGTTGTCATCTGCTGTGCATATCAGAGTTTTTTGGACATGCTTTATTATCATTAAGCAGCCATTATTATCCACCTATAATTTCTAGGGTTACGTCTCTCTGTCCTATGGAAATACATTCAAAGTTTTTATCAATGAAAAGTATTAACATGGTTATCAGCAAACATTTGCAGTCTCTTAAATTTAAAATAACTGTCTGTCCCATCAAGAACTAACTTGTACATGTAGCATTTTCTAGTCATTAGAATTCGGTATGCATAGTCTCCAGTCTGTCTGTTATAATCTTTCCAACCCTTTGATCATGAGCTGTGTCTTGAAGTCAAAATGGAATAGTTTTCATCTAATGGTGTTCAGTGCTTCAGATGAAAATGAGGTCCATTTATTCACATAAGTTGGAATCAGACTGGCTGTTGTGTACAGCCAGTTAATTAGCTTTATTTTCTTGCTTTGGTGTTAGCTGTATTTGGAAAGATCTGACTCTGGTTACATTTCAAATTGGAGGTACATATTATTCAAAGTCAAAGCTTAAACCATAGGGTCATCATATATACACTATAGACAGAAAGACGTGCTACAATCTATGTTAGTATTATATTCATCAATGTGTGTTACAGTATGTCATATTATAATATTGAAATAAACATTTATATATTTATTGTCCTGGACCATGGCTGGTAGAACCCTTTAGTTGAATTTGAAGGACCATAGCTAGTGTTGTGTTAGCCAGTTCCATTTATTATCCAGTCTCCTTTAGCAACATGCCTGGATCCCCAAAGCACTCTATTCTCCCTCTTACTCTACTAGAGTAATGTACAAAATATTTAAGTATTAGCAGGCTTCTCAGTTTTAGCCGCGCTGACAGACATAAATGAAACTTTGTTTGTCATCTTGTTAAAGTGCCAAAGATTGTTTAGTGTGAGAAAAAAACATCTCTCTCTCACATCACTCTTGGACTGTGAGTGGACTGTGTTGTTGTGGTTCAATGAGACTACAGTGATGAGTCTTAACCAAATAATCTAGTTGATTGTGTCACATCAATTTCAGGAGTCAAAATCTCCCTGTTAAACTTTTATGCATATCATATCAATAATTTAAGCTTATCAATGTAGTTATAGTAGTCCTCATTCATGAGAGTTCTATATCAAGGCCTCCATTATTTGGAGCAAGTACCTTGTGAATATGAAGGTGTGCAAAATAAGTAGACTGCAGCTGTGATACAATGTTTCAGAGACATATTTAATTTCATATCTTCTGCTGCTCATCTTATCTCTTGGTTGTAGCTACAGGTTAGGAACATTAATTAGGCTGCTGCTCAAAACTGTTTCTGCCGCCCCAGTCAATTAAATGTGATTACAGATATAAACTAAATATCTGACTTTCAGTGATGAATTCAGAGACTTGCAGAAGTTGAAAGCTAAACCTAATTTCGATTCGATGAGCACATCCAAGTTTGAATTGATTGAATACTATAGAACTGGAACCCTATCCATAACACTATTTCTAGTCCATTTTCTAATATGCACTAAATTGTATTTTCCAAAGAATACATCAGTTTTTTAGAAGTTTTAATGGAAATCAATGGCTGCCTGACATCAAAATCTAAATTGTGTCTATTGAAATTTGGCTCCGGTTGTCAGTAGCTCTCAGTATACTGATTAACAGCATCAAGGACAGATGTATGGTAAGATACAAATATAGACATACAACTTAACAAAGACAACAAAGCTAAAGAAAGATAAGCTGATAAACACAGACAAGTCCTTACAGTAATAGAATAATATGACCGATTAAGAGTTGGCAAAGACGGAACAAATAAACAAAAATAGAAAAAGTACTGAGCATAGAAGCAAAGCAGCCATCTTGGCTAAAAAGATAGGAAAACTTCAAAAAATAGGTATATTTAGGTATGCTTGGGAAAATGGTCAGTGGTAAAAAAACAAAAAAACATTTGTTGCACAATTCTTAAAACATGAAAAAGCTCCTTTAATATGACCGCAGTGAAATCAGTTCTTCTTACTTCTTTCTTTTCATCTTTTTCATGTCTCATTTACCCAACACCCAAAACCAAAGAGCACCTTCAACACATCCCTTCAAGCACATAAAACCAGTAGAATCCACTGTCTGTCCTCTCCTCCTTGAATTAATCACACGTCAGCTTGGAAGCCCCTGTCTTGGCTCACAGTGGTGACCTCCTCATTCTAACCTTGCTTTACCCTTGACTTTGCTCCCTTGAATTTGGCCCCAGCTCAGATCTGAATCTGGCCAAGGACGTCAAGATGCTGAGTGAGTCATTGTGGCTCAGGCTGAGATTATTGTCAGCCACGCCACCATTGTAATTCATCCATTACTGGGCCAGTTTTTAGACATAAGCTAAACTAATATTGGTATAAACTTTATTCCCATTTGAATGTGACAATAGGCTTTAAAGGCTCTCAAATTCTGACTGAAATCACTTGAATGAATGCTGTTCTCTCAGCTAGATTAGCTCTTATCACCATCCTCCCTGAATGCTAGCGGTATTATCTCCAAGCTAATCAGGAGTTGTATTTATTCAAGATCTATTTCAAACCTGAATATTGCTCCTTCGCAGGTAGCAGGAAATTATACCACAGTCAAATCTGTAGCCTTTGAAAAGTGAGGATGTGCTTGACAAGGTATGACAATGACATGTTATATAGCTTTGACAATGTGTTTATCCCCACTGTCTGTCCTTTAACTGGTAACAGTGGTGAAGCCGGCTGATGGAATCAATACAAACTGTACAGTTATTGCATACTGGTATCCATGGTGATGTATTTAGTGTGGGCTGTGTACTACTTTTTTACTCATTCTTGATTTGAGGTCTGTTATTAATTCTGTTAGTAAGCCTTTAGGTTAACCAGACAAAATTACAATTGATGTGTTATTCTCTAGTCTCAAGTATCTCAAGTATCACTATGTAATGGGCAGACTGCCATGAAATTTACTGAGTCCATTCATGGTCCTCAGAGAACAAACTTCGCCCATTGAAGACAGTCCCTGAACTTGTCTCTAGTACCACCCTCTGGCCAAAATGTCAACTTTGCACACAAGTCATTTCATAACCAGCAGATGTGGAGGAAGCAGCTTCATGCTCCAACCCTTGATTATAATGAACCCACAATGTTCTGTAGTGGAAGTTTTTAACTCCACTGATGATAAGGCTCTACAGGCCTGGTCATACCAGTATTTATAACAGCTATATTTTGGACCAAAATCAATTCATTTTGATTCATTCACTCACAAAGCCAAAAGACATTCAGGCAGTGCTTTCACTGAGGTCTATTTAGTTTTTTTATTTATATGAATTTATATTACACTTGTGTTGTTGCTGGTATTTGTTTTGTGGTGATGTGGTCTTAATGTGGGGGGACCTGATTGATATGCAGGTCATGCAGGGATCAAGGTTCAAGGTTGCATGGGAAGATGGGCTTTGGATGTAACCAGAGAGTCTGAGGCTGAATGAACGGCAGCCTCTATGAGTTGCTAATAGGGCTTTAGACTTTTACCCCCTATTCACTCAAACAGACTCAAACAGTGGAGGTGTGACAGGAATTCATTCATTGAACTGAACCATGAAATAACTCAAAAGTAGCTCAGCTGCACAACCTGGGGAAGTTGAGAAATTCAACTTTATGAAAATGTCCTCTGACCTGCAGAAGTGACAAGCAATCACACTCATTTTGATACCTTTGGGAAGCAGAAGCACAGTTGTCTGTAGTCCAATTCAACTACTGTGTGCATAGAACAAAATGGAGCTAATTGTCACAATTAACAGCTTCCTGATTCCTTATGAGATAACTAACAAGCTACAGCGACTTGGATGCAAAAAACGGTGTATTAAATCACATGTAGAGACACATCGCCCTGGAAATGAAGTAGTTAGTTGTGCACTGGTATAGTGGAAAAGGGACTAAATAACTGCCAGATCAGAGCTGTAAATCTATGTCTAGACATGGGTTTTGTCTTCAGCAGTAGCTCAGTTTATCCTTTCTAATAACATTCTAGTTCATGGCCCTTAACAGGGAGATTGGTGTACTGAGAATTTAGTTTTTCATAGTAGGACAGTAGCCTCTCAAATGCAAAATGTCTCTGAGCTGAGTGTCATTAATCAGTTTGAGCACATATAAAAACACATAAAAGGCAGATTTTTTTTAACGTGAAGATGTCCATGACCTCTTTTTTTAGGGCAAACGTTTTGCATGTTTATACCTCATACTGGAGCTGCAGTCCAGCTGTGACCTCCCACGTTGTCACTAATGGCTTCCCACCTTATGTCTTGCAGAGCTCATTCTTGTCCGTCACCATTGTCTTGTCTTTACTTTGAGGTTTTACAGGTTATTTTGTCACATGAGCGATTCCTTTGGCGGATATGAATCATGCCCATATGTCCAGTACATGATGTGCTCGTACGGTCATCTATGAGCTGAATAAGGAGAGGACTGGCAGGGTGCTGGCCCTTTTTCTCTGGAGGCGTGACGTCCCCGGTGGCAGGAGGTTTGGCTTCTGGCTCGACGGCAGCCTGGCCCGGGCTATGAGGGGATGTGACCCACTGAGCCTGGCAGAGCCCCGAGCCCCGACAATCTGCTTGCTTCCCTGGATACTGCTGGGCAGGGCTGCGGAGCAACGCCTCAAATGTCACAGCATCAGGAGAATATCATGCCAAGAAAAAAAACAGATAAACAAAATAGTACATTAATGTTAAATTGACTGGCCGCATTCCAGTTAATTTAACATTTTTTGATAGTTTTGAACAACTGCCTCAGAGCCATATCAGTATTTTGAGGGGACAATTTTTAAAAACATAAAAATGACTTTGTAGAGGGACTCTAGGCCAGATTCTGTCATTTGATCCGCAGAAATACATAAAAATAGACACAAACATAGACGATGACATCATCTTAAAGTTTTTTAAACTATATTTTTAAGATTGGTTGGAGAGATTTTTGCTTGTTTCAGCAGCCAGAAAATGCCTGGTCAGCACTGAAGTATAGACTACATGTTGAGAGATAAATCTGGCCGTTTTAAGTAGACTCAAGTTGAGTTGGAGATGTCTTGGAGCCAGCATCAAGCTGTAATTCACATCAGCATCTTAAATATGTTACCAAACAGTTGCCTCCTTACACATCCCTAGCAGACACCAAGCTCTGGTTTGGTCTCCGCCAACTCCTAAGGGAAATATCTGCTGTTTAGCTGCTAAATGCTCCACTATGTTCATTGGCTACTCTCTAACTGTGTCTGTCTGCTGTTTGCTGCTGAGCAGGTAGTGGACAGTGACTTGATCAGAGCTTTTTCACTGTAAACAGCTCCCTGCTGCTGCTGGAAACCAGGTTGATGAGAGCGCTGAGACTGAACCAAAACAGTAAAGTTTAGGGGGGGCTTTAAACCAAAAGTGAGCTGAAAAAGGCTTAAAGTGTAACTCCACCACCAGATTCAGCTAGAACCCTCTCTCCCAGCAAATTTAAAAAATGCAATGAGTGAGGGAACAACAGCTGTAGGAGGCGTGGCCTCGTGGCTACATAGTGTGTGGGTCAGGGGACACAGGGGAGACTGACTGACACTGATTAGAGTATTTTTTTATATGTAATTTCATGACATAGACAGGTCCCAACCAGTTGACTCTGTCAGCGTTGGCCTCGCAGGTTCAGGCTGATTTAAACAGGCTGATTTAAACAGTTCAACAGTTTCAACCCATGAAATGCTGATTTTATTTTTATACATTTGGTAAGAAATGTCAATATTAACACCAGTATTGATGTGTTTCACAGTACAGTCATATCATTTAAACTCAAAAAACACATTTAAGTTGTCAGAACCTCTTTAAACACCATGTAGAACAGAGGAGAACTGCACGGTTGTTGATAATTCTCTGTGGGTTCATCAGAATGAATTTTTTCCGTATGATGCGTGCGGTTCTCAGCAAAAATACACAGTGAAAATTATCTGTTGATAGTCAGATTGACATCAAACCAGCAACAGTACACCTTTAAGTTTCAGTTTCAATATTGATATCTGTAAAATATGCCACAGACAATCTTAACTCCCCAGTTACAATTGAGCACAATCCTTGTAACCTTTTTCTGTCTAAACTAAATATAAATTAAATGTATCATGAAATGAAACATTAAAGTATTGATGGCCATTATCAAAAGCAAACAGCAGTAGCGCCGCAGCAGGAACATTCCCTGTGTGGACACCCAGCTGCAGCAGTTCAGCGAGATAGCCGTCACGCGCTGCTCAGGTCGGCGGTGTGGCCCGGCCGTAAGGCTTGCAGTATGCATGTAGCCAATGTAGTCTAAACTCCACACTTTGTGCTGCTCACGCTGACTAGAAACCATCAGCTGTGTGTCTGATGTGATGGGAAAATCCAATGTGGGATGCAGTGTACAAACAGCATAGAGAAACACAGGGTTGAACCTGCTCTATTTGATTCCAAATGCAGCCCTGTGAAGATGGTGAGACTAATTTGCTGCAATTAGGAAGTGGTTTTCCCATTAAACCTGAGATAAACAGTTCTAAATAACGAGCAAGTCGTTGTCCTCTCTGTGCCCTTCAGTCCTGTTGCCACTTTAAGTAGTTGTGTGATAGTTTGAGCCTCACCATCAGCCCTCCGGTGCCTCTCTCTGTGTCTCTCTGTCCCTTTAGTTTGATGAATGTGATGTAGGGTTTAATGAGGCTCCCCTGGGAGTCTCAGCTGATGACTGTATACTTTTGTGGCTTATGGCTTGGTTGGAGCTGTTGAAGTGTTTTGGCAGCTACTGGGGAATTTACGGTGGAAGCATAGAAACACCTGTACAATATAATGCAATGCAAATAAATACTACCTTACATTCAAAGTTTTCTAGGGGCTTGGGGCTCCATTTTCATGAACCCGCAGTGCGGCACAGATCCCAGTCAATGCAGCCTGCCCAGTGGATATGGGTTGGGATCCGAAAGAATATACTATCATACATTATATGTGGGTGTGTTAGAGGCTGTGACATTGACTTCTTTCATCCCTTTTGAACACAGGGCTCTCCCCGTCATGACGCACGGACAGTTTTGGAATCTTGTTGAGAGTTTTCCTCAGAGGATCTTACTGTTGTCTGGGACGTGAGAAATTGTACATATGGATATAACAGCTCAAATATACAGCCAAGAGATGATGAAGTTGAATTTACTTTTCTGGACATGTTGAAGATCGGACAGTCACCATGTTTTCCGTGCATAATAGTGCACATTTTCATTTGCCATCACAATGATCCGTGCAATAACCATCTGCAGTTAAATACCACCATAGGGGCATTGATCTATGATTCTTCATGCAACTGTGTAAACTGTTTTCATTGTGTCAGTATCTAACACGCCTGTTAATTTGCAGTAAACGGTTTAGAATAATGAATAAGAATGACACATCTGATGAGCACATAAGCAGGTTTCTGTGGTTATTTTACAACAGTCTGGTGCTGGTTGCACAAACTTTAACCAGCTGACCTGCCATGTAACTGTGGCCTGACAGTTACTCCAGTCCAAAATTTATTTTAAAGTCTGGATGCAACAAACTAACCCTGACATTTTTGTGTTTTCTGAAACATGGTTGTCGAACAAAGTTAAAAGTTTTTGTCTTGATAACTATAGTGTTCATTGTGATCGACCGACTAAGGGAGGCGGCATCGCCATTTTTGTGAAAAGTTGTTTATCTGTCTCTGTCGTTACCTTTGTATGTAAGCCGAAATGTTTTGGCTCTTGGCTGTAAGTGTTTGTCTGGGGAAAAATAATACTGGAAAATTACTACTTATTGGGTTTTATCGTTCACCCTCTGCACCGACGGGTCCAATAGATGATTTATTTGATATCCAGCTATGATAATTCATAACGTCTTATCCTGGGTGATATGAACATTAACCGGTTAACTAATGCTTCTAATAATTAAAAAATCTCTGCAATGAGTTAAATCTCACGCAGTTTATTTCCTCTCCTACTCGACCAGATACAAAAAAAGTCTTATCTTAACTTATAGACATCAGCATTATACATCTAGTGTAGGCCAACAGCATGTATCCGTGACATGAAATTACAAACATCCAGACCACTGTCAAAAGGAATTTTAAACACCTTTCTGAACAAGCATTTTTGTCTGATTTACACTACAGTGATATTGGATCTACCATGGCAATTCCTGATCCATATTTTGCCTTAGATTATTTTATGAAAACATTTAATTCCATTGCAGAGAAGCATGCGCCTTTCAAGAAATTCAGAGTCAAAAACAGGAACAATCCTTGGGTTTGTTCAGAAATTGCTGATATGTTACATAAAAGGGATGCTGTCTGGCACAAAGCACGAACAGCTAAATCATCCGCTGATTGGCAATATTTTAGTCAACAGCGTAATAGGTGTCTCACTCTTATTCGAAATGCCAAATCATTATTTTATGTCACTGCACTATCTGAAAATGAAGGAAATCATTATCACATAATCCTTCTTCATCTTTTCCCAATGAAATTGTTCAAGGTTCTACCACTATCTCAGCTGGAAAGAGAATATGTAATGCATTCAATGAACACTTTATTTCGGCTGTGGTACAGAGGGTAGTGCGGTTGTCCATTAACCCCAGGGTTGGTGGTTTGATCCCGGCTCCTCCTGTCCACATGTTGAAGTGTCCTTGGGCAAGACACTGAACCCTAAGTTGCCCCCGGTGGAGGCCAGCATGGCAGCTGTGTCCCCATTGGTGTGTGATTGGGTGAATTAGACTACTGTTAGAGCTTAGATTACTGTTACAGCGCTTTGGGAACCGTTTCAACAGTTGAAAAGCACTATATAAGTAAAAGTCCAGTTACCATTTCATCAGGTTATATATTTGAACATGCTGGATTTCCTCCAACTGTCTCTGATCATAGTGCACCTTGCTGGGCAAACAAATTGGGCACTCAGACCTTTTCTTTGAAGCCCTTTATGAATCTCAAAGTTCTTAATGCTCTTTGTTCTATTGATCCAAAAGTCCACTGAGGCTGATCAGTTAGAGCCAAGGCTATTATACTATACACTTAATTTATGTTTAATCTGACTGTGGTAACAGAAGTATTCCGTAAAACAGCCTACGTCCTACCTTTACATAAAGGGGGTCAGTTCAATGAGCTAAATAATTATCAACCAATTTCTAAACTATCATGTCTAGCTAAAGTGTTAGAGAAACTGGTAAATGATCAGGTGAGAACATTTTTATCTGTGGTCACATGTAGGATTGTTGCCAGGCTGGCTGGCTTAATACTCAAGATGGTAACTGTGGATTCTGTCCCCCATATCTGACAGTGCAACCCTGTCTCCTAGAAATTATGTTTATATGCAACAAACTTTAACAGAAAATATGTTTTGAAGGAAATGTAATGCCGGAGAGATTATGTTTTCTATTAACACAGAAAACTCTTGACACCAGAGACCAGGGTTCACCTCCTGAGTCCAGTCTGTGGTGACTTTTTAGACAGCAAAAGCATTTTGGTAAAGGAAAGATCGTGGTTATGCTTAAATGTTAATCAACACGTCGTGTCTCAAGTCACTGCAGACGTTTTCTGTATTAAACCAGACCATGATCTTTCCTTAACCTTAACCAGGTGCTGTGAGTGGCATTAAACATAACCATAATTGAAAGCTATCTAGCAGAATTTCGGGAGCAGGACCACACCTCAACCCAGCCACTTCCGGCATTCTTATAAATACCCACCTAACCCTCTCATCCTCTTTCGCTCGCATACTGCGCCCCTCCCCCCCATCCCATTTTCTCTTCTTGTTTCTTCCTCTCCTTCCTCCTTTCAGGTAGTGTACAAAATGCTATTTTTTGCATGATACAATTAGGTACATTATACAATTAATATAATATAATTATATTATATCAGCATTGAATATGTATAGTTAGTATAATTAAGTAAGTAAATAAAGTCATTTTGTGATTCATTAAACTCGTACAATGAAAGCAATTTATCATTAGACAATATCCACGACTACTTCCACTGTAGGCCCAAATACAGATATGTTATTGAAATAAACACATAGAGATAGAAGCTTTGCATTTTGTCGCGTACAAGCTGATGTACAGCATGTTGATGCACACTAAGCTACAGTTTGGTGAAACACACATCTTGCTGCCTTCATAAGGATTTGATCAGCTGGAAGAGAAGCAGTCTGAATAAGACTGGAAGAAGTTGTTGAAGCAGCTTTTAAACTGCAGCATTAGAGCAGAGAGACATATGTTTGCCTGGTCTGTGTGCAGGTGTGGGGGTGTAAGCCACTTTCAATCCCTGAAGGATTTGAGGTTTCTTCTCTAAATGTATTCAGCAAGCAGAGAATTGGTTGTTGGCTTTGAAGGTTTTAAGCTGGAAATTCTTTCCTGAGGGGATGTTGCCACTGAAACACCTGCATCTTTTGCATCTGTGTTTTTTTCGCTGTGCTGACAAAAGGAATACTTTTGCACTTGTCTCACATTCCGTTTAATACAAAATGGCCACGGTAACTGATATAGGAGTCAATCTAACCACACTCTAGCTAACACTAACCAGAAATCTAATTTCTGAGCGAGCTGAAACACAATACACATCAGTCTGATTGTTCTTTTTCTGAAATGCTGAATTCCAATCCATTTGACTATTAAGCAGTAAGGCCCTTGAACCAGAGCATAGCCCCTTAGGATAGTGGATCTGGATGGGGATGGATAAGACAGCACCATACACATAACAAATATTTAATTTAAATACATGTATTTAAATCTTATATCTAATATTTGACACTTTATTGTGTATTTGTTTTTGTCACATGGTAGTTTCATTATATAACCTAAATGGCTTATTGTACACCATTCAAAGCCTATTGTTGTATTTGACTTAATTGTGTATTGATTTGCTAGTGTCTCTAAGTGTTTTCATCAGGCCATCACATAAAGGATGATATTTCATCGGTTGTTGCAACTGACACTGTAGGACTACATGCCCAGATCAGACTTGTCACCTTCTGCATAGAGAAGACCTCATCTCTACCGGGTGTTAACATACGATCTGTATCTGGATATATGATTTGGATAATGACATCTGATGGCAGGGTCCATGCATTTACACCTGGTATTAATGAGTGTTCTTGTTATCTGGATTCCGTCAGCATTGTGATTAGATCTCACTATGCAAATTAGACAGGCGGAGCTGGTGGACATGGCATCTTCTCTAAAATTACAAAAAAATATTATTACTGATGTATTTTCATAATTGCACCTGGTTCCCGATCACACTACAGTCTAGCGCAGCAGCCACACCAGATCACACACACCTCTAATAAAATCCCACAGAGTGTCTTTACTGGCATCTAACATTATTATTGAGTCATATAAAAACTGCAGCTTTCCCCACAGTCTCACACTGGACGGCAGTCGTCTATGTTGTTTTAGCAGTAGTTTACATGACACTGCTAACATACCAATGCAGAAATTAGGGTGCTCTGCATCACGACATGGCTGCACAGTCCTCCGCTCAATGCATTTTCCATCCCTATTTTAATTACAGTTGGAGTATACGGTATTTAACTTTGAGACAAGGCAAGGTTTCATAACCTGCAATGCAGTGTTGTTGGGGAGGTGAAAACACAGGTGAAAACAGAGGATCAGAAAGATAAGTTCCCTGTTGACTACTGGTGGTCACTAAGTGGCAGCTGATGTAGAGATTCGAATCCCCTCCAGGCTTCATGTCCCCCAACAAACAGACACATTCAAGTACAATTCAAGGTCCATACAGAGATTTTCAGATAGCAGCCTTTATGTCCTATTGTCAAGACAGGGCTGTGTGCTTAACCTCTTGCTCCTCCCATGGCGGTGTTGAACCAACGGTTACAGGGACTCACCTGCTGTACCTCTGCAATCTGTAATTTGAGGTTCCACAAGTAACAAATATTAATAGCATGGCTTTTCTCTGGGCGCTTACCGATTCCAGCCCAGGCCCTTTGCTGCATGTCATTCCCTCACTCTCTCCTGCCCTTCCTGTCTCTCTCTGCATCTGTCACTGTCCAATAAATGCAAAATGCCTGAAAATACAGTATAATCCTAATAAAAACAAAAACAAAAAAAAACAAGGCTTTTCTTAATACGAGTACGCCAAGTTAAAATTTGGTTCGCTAAAACTGGGTTGCCCCAGTAGAGGGTCCTCACATCTCTGAGGACATTATTTTGATAAATCAAACTCATGATTCGAATAGGTCTGATGTCATACTCGATGATGTAATCATGATAACTGCTACTGTACAGAAAAGTGGCCTCAAAAATGCAGACTGCTAATTGCTGGAACTGTTGCATATTGAACATGTATCAACCTTAAACTTAGGGTCTGACTTCATTGATTAGCCCATAAACACTGTGTAATGTGTTTGTCCTCCTCAGTCTTAGATATCTGAATTCCTTATCAAGACACCTCTTAGTAGCCAGCAGTTGTAAGCGAGCTGGAACAGTTTAAAAAGGCAATCTTTATCTCCCTCACCACTCTTGTTTCCCTCACTATGTCTGTTTTTATCTGCTAGCATGGCATGGTCAAAATAGACACAGTTTGCCGTTGCTCTGGAATTGAGAGGAGCTCTTTGACAGACAGTATTGCTGGTTAATGTGTGCCGATTAATGGCATGTGGGCAAACAACCTTTGCATTGGCAGGTTTAGAGAGATGCTGCTGGTCTGCTGTAGGTGTGGTGGTGCATCACACAAGAGTGTCTTCTCAACCGTGCACCCAGAGGACTTCTCTGTATTAGCAAAGCTGCATTCATGAATATAAATGGAATATAACACTTTAACACCTAATGTCCAGCACAGAAGCCATTGTTAAGTGTTGGCTATTAGCAACAGACTCACTGGATGCTCACTGCAAAGTGCTGCAGTGGTTAGCACTGTTGCCTCACAGCAAGAGGGTTCTCGGTTCGACCCCACCAGGCGGCTGGGTCCTTTCTGTGTGGGTTCTCTCCGGGTACTCCGGCTTCCTCCCACCATCCAAAGATGGGGGGGGCCATCCAAAGACGCCCCCCCGGTGACCCTCTGAGGATAAGCGGTATAGATGATGATGGATGAAGTCAACCTAAACTTAAGTCAGGACTTAATTCCTCATTGTCCCTGTCTTTATTAGTATATTTGTTCATATTTTAGTCTCCCTGTTTTCTGATCTGCTCTTCTTTTCATTTGCCTTTGATGCTGTTTGCAATTCATTCAACACTTTGTCCATGTTTGCTTTATAATCTTGGCTTATTTCAACATTCTGATATATTTATGAAAAACAGTTACATGTACATGTAATATTTTTATAACATTTCAGACTTATTCAGGCATAGATAATGGCTTGTACTTGTTTCCATGAATGGCTGTGGTCTTCACATTCCACCTACCTTTATCAAGACTGAGACAGGCATTCAGTGTCTTACATTAAGATATATTAGGAAATAACAACGAAAGAACAAGAAAACTAAATACACACAAAATATATACATACAATCCACACAAAAAAACAAAGCAAAAAAAGACATTCCCCCATTGTGAAATCCTAAAAACAATATTTCATTGAATATGATGAGTTCGGCCCTCCACTGGAAGCCAGTGAAGCTGTAAGAGCTGACACCTGCCAACATGACTCCAGGCCCGAGGATGACACCCACCTGTTTGTTTTGTAGTTCAAACAATGTTGGATCAGCAGGAAGCTAATAGTTTCAGACTGTCACTGTCCAATAAGTTCTCAGATATCTACTTCTGGCATTTACCTTGGCCAGTTTACCTGTTGTCTTGATGACTCATGTCATACCACTCTGCTGCTCTCACTTTCTCTTCCCTAACAGAAACTCCAGTTCCTACTTTGCTGTTTTTTCATTCCGTGTTAAGCTGCTGACAATGACATGCAATACTTTCTGCTGTTATATCACATTAGAACCTTACTATTCTGCCTTTTAAACAGCTGTAAGACTTTTAATGTGAAATATCTGTGCAGTGTCATTGACAGAAGAGAAACCCAGAGAATCAGGGTGGTGAGAATCACATGACTCTGTTGCTGTGCTGAATCACTGCTCTGGTAATTTACATTAAGTTGAATTTACCATGTGAGCCATTATTGGACAGGTAATTCCACACTTCCACTGCGTCCTCACTGTTTTGTACCCAGCTCTTATTAGTGACCAGCTTTTATTTGTTCTTGTCGGCACAGTTAGTGAATGGATCATAATTGAAAACATAATAGAAAAATCCAAAAAAAACAAAAAAAAAAATAGATCAAACACACTAAGTCCATTTGGGACCATTAGGACCATTTGTGTTAACACATGAAGCATACTGTTACATAGACCGTATATCATCAATGAGAATTTACAAACCTGCTGTTTAGGTTTTTAGAAAACACATAAGCACATATTTGTACAAGGTCTGTATGATATAACAACTAGTTGAGCAAAAGGGACGAGAGGCTAACTGCCTAATTATGATATTTCTGGTGCATAAGTGTAAATTTTAAGCTGATTGTGTCTGTTTTAACAATAAAATCATTAGGATTTATCCTCTGGTGAGCATGAGTATGAAGAGCAAATACATTGGGAAGTTTTGGATGGACGGACCAACTGAATGACATAACTCTCTGCTCCCTCTGTGACATGACGGGAGGAGCAGCAGCAGAGAAACAATTGTGTTTTACATGAAAAAGAGACAAAAGAGCACTGCTTGTGGAATGCTCATAATGTGTCCAGATAGAGAAAATATGGCAGCTTTTATCCCAGGAGGAGGGGGGCACGTCGCTGTGAGGAGTGATATGGTTGACTATTACAGCTGACTTTGCACTTCCATGACAGCACCTAGGGACAGCATCCTCTAACACACTCACACACACACACCTCAACATGATGCTGGATCATTCAACAGGCCTGATGAGAACACACACAAGCATACAAGCAGTAACGAGGGCCAGAACATGTCATGCACACACAGACAATGAAACATTTGGCACAGCATTGCATAGAGCAATACTGACTGAAAAGAAAAAAGAAAAGAAAAAAGAATGCCAATGAACAAACACACAAATTAACTCATTGAAGCCAATATAAAAATACAAAATATGAAATGTAAAAACAGAAACCTCTGTGTGATAAGTTTAGCATGTCAAAGGGAGGGCTGAGCAGTGTCAGCAGTAAGATGTGTTTTGTACCGGGGCTGGAGATCGATGAGGGCAGCAGGAACACATCCTTCATCAGGTGCTGTTGGGAGAGTTTATTGAGCAGCTCGTAGCAGAGGACATTAATTTGACAGGTGTCGGCCTCCCGGCCACGCTGCTCTGTCCTAAGACCTGTCTGCTCCCAGCCAGCTGCCTTGTTAGACACATCGCTGATGACAGATCACAGGAGGTGACGTGACCAACACCAGGACAATGACCTTGTCTGGGTTCTCTCTGTTGTTATCTCTGTGGCAATGTGTGCAAGCCATTGATCGTCTAAACTATAAAATGAATACCACCATGTCAACGCTGCATTGTTTATTAATGCTTAAGAAGTAATGAATCAACAGTAATACAGTACTCTTTACAAAGTAGTGAAATAAAATGACAGGGTCTCTCTGTGAAATCAGAAAGAGGAGGGATAGTTAATACAGTTAATATCAGGCCTGCACTTTATTTCAAAGAAAAGACTAAACATAAAGCTCAAACTATGTGATCAGGCAGGTGAAGCAGGCTTGGCCGGCTACAGTGATGTGTTTAGTGGATTAGCAGTGGTGTAATGATCAGCCCCCTGGTCAGGGCAGGCAGCAGTCTCATCTGTCTTGTGCTGGTTTGGGGGAATAAGGCAAATAGGCAGAGAGAGACAGTCAGGTCCGGCAGCTGCAGCACAACCTCTGGACTGCTATTGACATGCTATTGACATTACACATATGAGACATCCTACAGCATAGCCGGGGTTCATTATTTTACCTTTAATTTTTAGAGATTAACTCAGATCAGATCAGAACTTCCCTAAATCCAATAAAAAGCAGGACAGAGATGCTAACGTTAGATTAAACTCCGATAAGGCGGACTCCCACACAGTGGATGTGTCAGTCCTGGACAGGGTTTTTCCTAATGCAATCTGTAGCCACACAAAAAAGCTGGTGATAACCTCTTATATACCACTTCAGCCTGTTAAGTAATCAAAAGCTGTCATGCCTAGCTACTGTTGCTAAGCTATGATTGGAGAATCGCTGTTTGAGGTAGGGGTTTATCAAACAGTGAATTTCTGTTTTAGAGTAAATGAACTGACGAAAATATCAAGAGAAAACCACTGCATTCCAACTGATGCTGATGTCTGATGTCAATGAACTTGTTGATCCTACAAACCAAAGTCCACAAGTCCGATAAAGATGCTGCCTAAGCCTGATACATATACGTCCTTTTCCAGCAGCATGTTAGTGTGAATGATGAGATGATGATGAAGTAGAAGTGGGAAGTAAACTTTTGAGAGTTGCATCACCTTCAAAAGTTGACGAATGCATTGCCTTGAACAGAGATCAAACACATCATCTCCCATCTGTGCCTCCTCTGAATTCCACCACATGTATTCACTGAGAATTTCTTCAACTTTACCACCTCTTTCTCACTCGGTGCACTTTCCATCGATCAATTTGTTTAGGTGTCTCACCCTGACAACAAACACATCTGCTCGACGTGTAGATGATATCCCAATCAAGATACTGAATAACCTATTCATCCTGTCCCTGTGCAAACACAGCCAATGAGTAATGGAAACAAATGGAACACCCCTGCTTTACATTCATCACTATGATGTTTTTAGAGCTAAGCATACACCTTTACCACATAGATCCGTTTGATGATTGTTGATTTGCCGTGATACAATTCATTTTCATTTCATTTTTGCACAGTGAAATTAGTTATGTAAATTAGTGGCAGGTTTATTTTTTGGAACACCTTGACATTTTAACATCAATTTCCCAAACATTCCTTCTTAAAGCCTAAGTTTTTAAGCTTTCTCTGGGCTCTACACTACATGTTGCATTCAGAGTCAGATAGGTTGGGAAATGTAATGTTTGTAATGCAAAACAGGAACAGCACCTCAGTGTTTCCTTAGTGGAAAAGTTTCAATATGTTTGTTCTTTTCAGTGGAGCCAAAGCAAGGGAGCCAAAGCAACAGGATGTATGGGAAATGTAGTTTTGGCTTTTAGAGACACCAATTAAGAAAATGGGGAAGACAGTCACATTTGTTTACAGTGAATATACAAATGTATTAATTACTGTACAAACATTATTTGTGGTGGGGAGGGGGGTCTTATGTTTCACTTTTTAAAAAAAGTATGCCCTCCCCAGTGTTTGGAGTCTCCCCTTGACTAAGAGAAAAACTGCAACACAATATCCAAAATCCCAGTGTAAGTATTGTATTGGTACAATTTCTTTCTACCTTAACTAACTAAAACTGCTCAAAGAATTTAACACTGTGTACTCCACATTAGGAGAGGAAACACAATGGTGTCTCCCAATCACTACACTCACATTCAATTTTTGAAGCAGGAGCTATAGATGAACAGTTAGTACCAAAATTGCAATTTTCACAGGCAGGAAACTCTGTGTCTTGGTAACAGTACAGTAATTGTAGAAGAATGGAGGATCAAGGCTGTGTGTTCAGATCACTGTGGACTGAAAAACATGCATTAATGAACTGATCCTAAGTTTCACAATTTTCGGCTTTCTGCTATGATGCAGAACAAAGTGAAGTTGCTGTAGGTAATTGAAATTGACGCTTAAAAACAGACAAGAAGGGTCCTATTAGGTAATAGTTGATGATTTTGATGGGGAAAATAAAGCCCTGATACAATAACCCTGTCTCCTATATATTATCTTTATATAGTACTACAGTGTTTTCTCAATTACGTTGTGGTGACAAACATAATCAATTCAGTTTCAATTCAGTTTTATTTATATAGTGCCATATCATAACAACGTTATTTCAGGACACTTTTTCATATAGAGCAGGTCTAGACTGACTCTTTATATTTACAGAGACCCAACAATTCCCACCAAGAGCAAGCACTAGGAGACAGTGGCAAGGAAAAACTCCCTTTTAACAGGCAGAAACCTCGAGCAGAACCAGGCTCTGGGTGGGCGGTCATCTGCCTCGACCGGTTGGGTTGAGAGAGAGGAGAGAGCGAGGGAGAAATAGAGAGAGAGGGAGAGAGAGAGAGAGCAGCAGGAAAGAGAACATACAGTAGTACAGCACAGTTCAGTTCTACATACAGATGTAAAGTAACAGTAGTGGGAATGGTATTAATGTTAATGTTAATACAAATAATACTAATAGCAATATAATAATAGTAATACTAATAATAAGACCAATAACAACAATAGCAGCAGCGGCTGCCGAGCAGGAACACGGGGGCAGCAGGTGGCCCGCAACCACAGATCCAGACTCCGCAGCTCCGCAACCACAGATCCAGACTCC
>LKNJ01003401.1:5119-45117 GCA_002120245.1 Maccullochella peelii
TAGGTGGAGATGGGTCCGTTCAAACACACGGTGGATGATGGTTTGGACCTGAGGAAGGCTGCGTTCGAGTGCATGTACACTCTTCTGGACAGCTGCCTGGACCGGATCGACATCTTCACCTTCCTCAATCACGTAGAGGACGGCCTCAAGGACCACTACGACATCAAGGTCCGACCACACGCCAAAACACACCACTACTACTTCCACTTCAAGTATCAATACTGCGATACCAGGGTCTATTCAAAAGTGTTGCTTTTTACATATTTTGGGGTCTTATTGAATTGAGTTTTCTGCATCGAGACATAATCGTTCAAAAGAGAATCCACTGTTCTGTACGTCTAATGGCTGCTGTTTCCAGATGCTGACGTTCCTGATGCTGGCCAGGCTGTCGTCTCTGTGTCCCAGTGCTGTTCTACAGAGACTGGACAGACTGGTGGAACCGCTGAGAGCCACCTGCACCACCAAGGTACACACACACACACACACACACACACACACACACACGGTGTATAATGTCCTCTGAGGAGCTTCGTCAAGTTTCAGGTGAATCCTGACGGTCAAAAGACAAAATGTGCTGTCAAGTTGCGTCATGGTGATTGTAGGATTCAGGTCTTTGATCTTTTGGAGCTGATCCCAAAACTCTCGGCTTCTGCTGCACCAGTTAGTTTTTAATCTGTCAAACAGTCCCCTAACTTTATGGAACTTAGGAATAATATAATATACATTATTCTGCATAATGAGTACTTTTACTTGTATTTCTATGGTACTGTGGTATTACTACTTTTACTTAAGTATAAGTACTTCTGTGTTTCCAGTGGCGGAAGAAGTACTTGTACTTAAGTAAAAGTAGTAATACCACAGTACCATAGAAATACAAGTAAAAGTACTCATTATGCAGAATAATGTATATTATAATTATTGATGCATTAATGTGTTCACAGCTACTTTTAATGATTTTATATACTGCTGGGTAGCTTAATCTATAATAATATATCATTTAGTTGTTGATTTATATTTCACATTAACAATCTGAATCTGCAAAGGAGCTAAAGCTGTCAGACAGATTTAGTGGAGTAAAAAGTACAATATTAGTGTAGTAGAAGATAAAGTACCATAAAATGGAAATACTCAAGTAAAGTACTTTCCACCACTGTGTATTTCCAGCCAGCGTGACACAAACCTGCTCTTTAATTTAATTTTAAAGTTTTAAATGCCACCACCGGGGCGGCTGTGGTACAGCCGGTAGTGCGGTTGTCCATCAACCCCAGGGTTGGTGGTTCGAGCCCGGCTCCTCCTGTCCACATGTCGAAGTGTCCTTGGGCAAGACACTGAACCCTAAGCTGCCCCCGGTGGAGGCCAGCATGGCAGCTGTGTGTGAATGTGTGTGTGATTGGGTGAATTAGACTACTGTTAAAAAGCTTAGATTACTGTACAGCGCTTTGGGAACCGTTTCAACGGTTGAAAAGCGCTATATAAGTAATAGTCCATTTACCATTTTGAGCAGAAGAGTAAAAACGTCTCCCGTGTCTCTGCAGGTGAAGGCAAACTCGGTGAAGCAGGAGTTCGAGAAGCAGGACGAGCTGAAGCGGTCGGCGATGCGAGCTGTTGTGGCGCTGCTGACGATCCCTGAGGCCGAGAAATCGCCGCTGATGTCAGAGTTCCAGTCCCAGATCTCGTCCAATCAGGAGCTGGCGGCCATCTTCGACTCCATCCAGAGGGACTCCAGCTCCGCCAACATGGAGTCCATGGACACCAGCTAAAGAGATGGACAAACAAGTTCCCACGATGCAACACGGCACCCACCCCGCTGCTGGAGCGCTAACCCTGCAGCATGTTTCCATGAAAACAGGACCCAGACACACACACACAAACACAAACACACGCACACACAAACACACTCGTAGTGACACACCCTCTCTAGCGATCGATCGTTCCATGATGCATTGCACTGAAATCAGCTGTTGGAAAAGACAGGAGGACGGCGGATGTACGGCTCACACACACGGACAAAAAGGACAAAAACAAAGAACAAAACAAAAAAGAAATTCCAGAAATATAAGTTCCATATGAGGCTTGGAAGCTCCTCCCACTTCCTGTTTGTTTTTCTAGAGAGGTCGTCTGATTGGCTGATCTCCCTGTTCATCATCATTCTTCTGTTTTTGTTTATTTCTTTTTCTTTTCGTTATTCCAGAAAGTTCCACAGGTACTGTACTGTAACCTGATTGGCCGCTGCTGAGTGACTGACAGTTGGCGTGTTATCAAAACTGACCAATGGGAAAACGGCCTTTCCTGCCTGAGGCTGTGGTGACCAATGGGAGAAGGGCTCGCTCTGTTTTTGCGAATGATGTAGGCAACCAGTAGGATGCTTGGGGGTGACGACGGGTGGGCGGGGTTTTACTGTTTGTGGACCAATCAGCTTCTTTGTTTCCCCTGATTCAATAGCCCCGCCCTCGATCCCTTCACTCCCCTGAAGGAAGGGACGAGGAGAGATTATTGGACCAGGTCCGACCTGACCAGACTGGATTGGACCGTACTGATGTCCTGAGTGGCTGTTGCCACGGTAACGCAGTGTGTAACACAAAGTGACCATATTCTGATTCAGTCTGTTTGTTCAGCCCGACTGCCCCAAACCGGTTCCAGCCGGTTCAGTCTGATCAGGAACCGGTTTGGTTTACTGTGCTCTAGTCTGGCTTGATCTGGTAAAACCGGGTCCAGTCTGGTTTAATCTGGTTCAGTCCGGTCTGGTCGGGACAATCCACTGTTGTTTATCGCCCAAGAAAAATAAAAAGGTCCATTTCTGCCTGCCTTCATACTCTGACTGTGTAATTTTATTTTAGTGTCTGTGCGCTTCAGATGGTTGAACAGCGTCTGAGGATTTTGGTAACTTTCGGTGAGTTTTTCGGTGAGTTGGTCCCCAGAGGATGAATCCTGCTGACTTTGGTGATCCTCTGACTTTTTGCGGAGGGAGAGACTTGAGACAAAGAGACTGCCAGACTCTGTGAAAAGGGACGGGTTCATGCCGGTTTTCTAAAAACAACGGTAAGTTAGTTATCGTAGGATATTAAGGTACTTTTAAACCGTTAGCGTCAAAAGTTTTAACTCAGTCAAATCTGAGACACACTTACCGAGGGTCTCAGTATCTCCGTTCATAAATCTGCTTAGAAATCATAGAATAAAGATGCTCCTTATAAATGCAGAACTTGCCTGAGAATCATCATATTTTTAGGTTTTCTAAGGTATCAAAGTAATCCAGTGATAGTTGTCTGTACATCCATGGGTACACTGCAAACAGGAAGTGCTAACAGCTAATTCGGCATACTTTTTTAATGGTACTCAAAAGTAAAAGTACTCAGTATGCAGAAAAATGACTCCCATGAGTTTTATATTGTATATCCTATTATTGGTTAACTATTGCTGATTTTACTGCAACTAATTTGAACTATCGGTATTTTATATACAGTTTGGTGGTTTATTTTATAACACACCATATTTTATTTTAAGATGATCTTTGTATGTAAATAATACACAAAGTAACTAGTGACATATAATGCATATAATGGAAATATTCAAGTAAAGTACCTCAACATTGTACTTCAATAGAGTACTTGAGTAAATGTACTTAAAGACAGTGTTGGTTTAAACGTGTTCTCACTGTTTGCAGTAGTTGAAGTATAACTTGCAGCAGCAGATGGAGCCAGAATACAGCATGTTAGAGCAGAGACTTCTCATTACTGCGACAACAACAACACTCCTCACCTGGCTTCTCGTTTACCTGAGAGATTGGATTCAGGGTCCACTGATCCTCTGCTGCTGTTGATACACAGGTAAGAACGTAAAACAAACAACTTTGTGTTCACAGTGCAAAGCTCTGCTCTGATTGGCTGCTTCAATGAGGCAGAAACTCGTTAGCGAGCAAACAAAACGAATGACGCTCATTCATCTGGTCTCCTAGCAACAGCTGAATTGATGAGTTTATATTGCAGCCAGGCTGATCATTGACATGCTGATGATTTTTTTCCCCCCTTTGAAGTTCAGTAATGTATTCTGTCCTGATGTACTGACGCTGTAAACCGATCTGTTTGCAGAGTTGCCATCACTAAGTGCTAGTTGTATATTAAATAAGGTTTTTCCCTTAAATAGTTTTGTTCGGAGCTGAAGGAGCAGAGAAACCTGGTTGGTCAGTTGGAGGATGAGCTGCTTTTTCTCAGGATTTCATAAAGAACAATTTACCAGAACTCACCTGCACTTCACTCACCAGCCAATTAGAGCGCCTCACCTGATGGCACTGTTGGAAGCAGCTATAAGGGATCGTTTTTACAATGACAATGTGAAAGGTGTCTCTCCTACAGAGACTGTTTGCTAACAAGGTCAACATGTCAACTTAAAAGGTGATGATATGTTAATGTAGTGGCCAAAAACATCTGTTATCGCAGGTTTAAATGCGCCCAAATGTCATCAAATACATTTTTACAATTCTATCCAACTTGTATCGCCATATAAAATACAATAATTAGAATTTTTATATTATATAGTCTGCACAGACAGACAGATGAATGTCCTTCTTTTCATTCACCAAAGACAAAACTGACAGGCTACAGTGTTAACGCTCAGCTAAAGTCATGAAAAGTTTTACTGCATAAAACAGACTATATTATATATATTTCAAAATTCATGTACAAACCTTCACAGCATATTTCAACAATAAAACATGTATATTGGTGTTGAGTATTAAGACAATCAAAAAGAGGTAAATAAAGAAATACGGTGTGAGGGTTCAATAGAAGTCCAATACAGAGCAAATAGCTTGAGTTTATTCTTCCATCTGTCGATATTAACCTTTAAATATTTACGTCTATGAATTAAGTGCTTAAGTTGTTTAAGCTATTCGGTTTCAACATTGTTCCAAATTTTAGGATTTGTATTAAAACTGTAAAAAAAATTGTGAAATTAATTTGATGTGAAAATGAAGATGCACAAAAATACAATCTGATCAACACTGTTTCTCTAAATTGATTATTGTTTATTGGGATCCCCATTAGTTGTTACCTTGGCAACAGCTACTCTTCATGGGGTCCACATTCAAGTAAAATACATGTCGTAAACAACACTTCACAGTAAACAAAGTTACAACCATGGCGTTAATAAGTAAGTAAAAATAAAATTAAGGGTGGGGAGAGGTGAGTGTGTATGTACAGCAGGATATGTACTTTCACATAAGAAAAACACTGACACACACACACACACTTAGAGGAAGTGTGTGTCAGTGAAAGGGAAGCTGCTTGGGTGGGGGGGGGTGACTCTATTCTTGGTGACTCCTTCCTGTTTGGGTGTGGCTTCACAGCGCTGTATCTCTGACTGTGGTAAACACTTGTGTGTGTGTGTGTGTGTGTGTCTCTCGAGGCGTGTTCCCATCAACACGCTCCGACATGCTCAGCTGCTCTGTGACTCTGCAGTAACACACACGCCCACGCACACGCACACTCACACTCACACACACATGTCCTGTGAGTACTGTTGTTTGTAAATGTTTGCTTTTGTTTGGTGACCTCGGCAATCGCTTTGACCTTTGACCTCCAGTGTGAGCGGCCAGTTCTGGGCGAGGAAAAACACCGATGACATCATCAACCACATGACCACGTTGACGCTAGCTATCACAGCGAGCCTCCTTCGGCTGCAAGTTTGACATGTTGCTTAAGTTTCACTGCATGTTGTAATAAAATGATCTTCCATGTGAACCTGCTGACAGCTTGAAGTGGACTAAACAGCCAAAACAGAAGCTTATTCAACTACCTGAGGATCCAGAAAGTGGCTCCTGTGATCCTCGTCATGACCCTCGAGAGTCCCCTGACTTTGTACAGGACTGTGGGGACATTGGATAGACTACAGTCATGTGAGGACCATCTTGTAGGCAGCTCTGTGGTGGTTGTAGGACCCTGTCAGTGTGTTCTTATTATATCTGATGTTTCTGGATTAATATTCATATTAAGTAAATGTACTTAGTAGTTACATTCCACGCCTGGCTGTGAGGCGGTTTTGGCGTAGGGGCCTTATTCTGTATTGCAGCATCACATGAAGACCACTGGCCCAAACAGACTTTTTAAACATACGCAGTCAGTACGAAAGGAACAGCTGGAAAATGATGAAGAAATCATCCTGAGTGTCCCAAACACATTCGGTCCAGTAGAATTTGGAAAGAGCTGTAGCTATAAACTGCTTTCGTGCTAACAGGAAGTCCATCGGCTCAGCCAGAGGAAGTCTTCAATGCCCATGCTGTACGCTCCAGAAAACACGGAGGCCTGAAAAACTAATTCAGCATATGTAATTTAAATCAATATCCAGACCTCTTTTAATAACTTTTAATGTTTTCGGCGCTGCATTGTTCTCGACGTAGACAGTTAGCAGCTAAAATAAAGATCATGTTTCACAACAACTAGAGGCGTAAAGAAAACCCATGAATAAATAATATGTGATATTATATGATGCTGAAGAATACTTGTACATTTCACAACAATGGTCGTTATTGGAGCAGCTCTAACTGTACTGGTGTGTCCTACTCTCAGGAGAAAGATACACCAAGGTACATTGTACTTATACAACAACGCTATTGTTCAAATGTAACATGATTTTTTTTTTTTTGTGTCAGAGAACTGGTCTTGGCTGCCAGAGGTGTACAACACCTTAACATCGAGCACTGGCTCCTTCCACTCAGGTGAGTTTAAGGGCAGACATATAAAATGATAGTTATATAATAATATTATATCTATTTTTATTTTGTTCTGTCTTGGAGCCACTGAGCAAGGCAGAAGTAGAGATTGCAGCTTTCTCCAACTTAAAACAGTCAAAGTCACATTTTTGTCATTTTATTCGAGTTAAATAGAAACCAGATTTTTAAAAAAAGAAGCTCTAGTGTTTCTATTCTGCAGGAAGCGGGAAGCAGCTGAGAGCGAGGCTGAAACGTCACAAAAAAATAAAAAGCAGCGTATGAGCTAAACGGCAAAACCGGAAGTGAGTATGGACTACCTTCAAAGTAAAAGCGTAACATTAATGACTAAATTGTCAGAACAGATGGCGACATTGAGGAAAATAGACTACACTTCAACTTCATATGACCGTAAAGTAAATATTGACAGTTTATTATGTGTGATATACAGTGCTGTTTCTGTAAAAGTCATTAAAACCTGAAATTAAACCAATGTTAAACTTCACGTTTTAAAGTTTATTTGTTCGGGTTAGGTTTTTGACTAAGATACTATTATTATTTATTTGTGTATTTAGAATATTTTGTGAGGAAATCAGTAAGTTTCTTTTATTTTGTTTATTAATAATTTGAGTTTCATTTTCACTTCACAGCTTTATAGTACATTTATAGACTCATACTTTAATTATGTTATTTTAAGGTCACTGTAAGGCCTTTATTTTGAAAATTGAGACTGGGCATTTTTTTTGAATTACTATCAATTTCTTATTTTAATGAATTTCCTGGGCATTTTTTCATATAGAGCAGGTCTAGACCGACTGTTTATGTTTGCGTAGACCCAACAATTCCCACCAAGAGCAGCACTAGGAGACAGTGGCAAGGAAAAGCTCCCTTTGACTACATATTCTTAACTCAAAGTAGATTTACTAGCTTTTTCCAGAGCTTTCAACCACACATCAGTCTCCATCAGTGTCTTCTGTTACTATTTACGACCAATTCGTCCTATTAACCAATCATTTTAAGTCAACAATTTTTTATTTTTTAAGTATTGTTCCTCTGGTTACGGGTTTTATTTTGAAATGAAGGACAGGAAGCGCCAGCGCTCACTGCGTGGAGCTTGACGTCAGCGCGCAGCGACAGCAGGAGGGAGCGGCTCTGATAGAGCGACATACACAGAGAGTGGGAGAGAGGAGAGAGAGAGAGAGCAGCGGAGCGGACGGGTGGATGACTGTGAGTACCGCTTCCTACCTCCCTTTTCCTTTTTTCCTCCCTTTTCTTTTCTTTCTTCCCTCCATCATGTAGATGTAGCTTTACCCGGGACGGACCGGGACAGATCGTGACAGTCGGACGGTGACAGACAGGAAAGGGGGGACAGGCCGGTGCCGTGCCGTGCCGTGCCGAGCTGGGTTGGGTTTGCGGAAGCGACCGGCGGACAGACAGACGGACTGAGAGGCAGACAGACAGGGGCTCCGTTAATAATAATAATAATACTGTTGATTTTAGACACAGACAGACAGCTGGGTAACATCATGGCGGCTGTTTGTCTGTCCGTCTGCCTGTCTCACGTCCGCAAAGGTCTGTGTGTTCCATCTTGCAGTTTGTATCCGGTCCTCCAGGCAGCGGGGCCTCCTGCCAGATATGGCCGGGTAGGGAGCTTTCAGAGGCGGCCACAGAGCTGCGGAACTCCCACTGCTCTGCTGGAGAAAAAAGGGAGGAAGTAACTAACTTATTACAAACTGCGGAGTTGAGGAGTTTGGAGGAACCCGTCTCCCTCTCTGTCTACCTGTCTGTCTGACTGTAGTGTATGGACAAGGCTTGGTTTTGTACAGCTGTTGTACTGTCAGCAACAAACACACACTCACACACACACTATTGACAGGCCCCACCTAGTTCTGGTTGACTCAGGGAATTGTGTGTTTGTGTGTCCATCTTTCTCCTCCACCAACTTTACTTTAGTAGATTACCATCATGCTGCATTCGTGCATGTTGGAAAAAGCAGAACTACACATTGAGTGCACATAATACAAATATACAGGGCGTAAAATACAGCATCTGTCAAGGTCTGTCTGAGCCAGGTGATAAATCACTGATATTGTGATGTGTGACTAGATGATGTCTTGGTTTTCGATTGCTCTTATTTGGCACACATTCTGATTGTATAAAGTCTAGAAGAATGTACTCAAACAGAAGAGTACCTGTTTGATTGTCACCATTACAACTTTTTTCCTCTAGTTTGTGTAAACATCCTCTAAATGCACCAATCGTCATCTGGAAGAGTGGTTCACAGCCGTTTTAAACAAAGCTATTTCTACTTGCAACAAGACAAGACAAGTCAACAAGACAAGACCTCAAACGATTAGTCGATGAGCAGTTTTTTGTCTCATATGACTATCAGTGTTTTTTCTACTACTAAACAGAAAAAAAGCAAAAATTAGAGGCAATTCTGAACAAAAAGTATTAATTTTGCGCAGCAGAAATGTTTTTTTTCCCTGATTTTCCATCCTGTTAATCATCTTAACCTCTCAGATTAATCTATAAACTTAATATAATGTCACATATATCATGATATCTGTCAAATATCCTATTGAATATCAGCCCTGTAACCGTGTGGCAGAGATGTAATGTTCTGTTTCTGGTGTTGTATTACCAGATATTATATTATCAATATATTAGACAGGTATAGAGCAAGTTCTCTGGTTCCAGCTATTCAAATGGAAATGTTTTCTTCGTCTTCTATGATGGTAAATTTTATATTTTTGGGTTTTGAACTGTTGTCTGAAGACTTGAAGACGTCTTGTTGGACATTTTTTACTATTTTCTGGCATTTTAGACGAAATAATTTATCGATGAATCGAGAAAACAGACTGCTGATTAATCAATAATGAAAGTAATCATTAGTTTTGGGCCTATACAGCTGTTATTTTGTTTTATCATCCCACATCAGTGAGTCCACCTCCTGCTGTTAACAGTCCGAGGCTGGAATCAGGTTCATTTACTCGAGACTATTTGACAGGTTCAGTAAATCACGGAGTAAAATAAACATAGATTGCAAATAATGATTCTTTTCAATATTGACTAATATGCTGATTATTTTCTCAATTAAACGATGAGTTGTTTAGTCTTTAAAATGTCAAAAAAGCTTAAAACGACGTCCTCAAAGGTCTTATTTTGTCCAAAAAACAGTTTTAAAACCCCAAAATATTCAGTTTAACATTAAATATGACAAACAGAAGCAGCAGATCGTCACATCAGTGAAGCTGGAACCAGAGAAAATGACTGAAACGATCAATTGATTATCAAAAATAGTTGCCGACTATTGGCTAATCGTTTCAGCGCTACATAATATAGTGCTAAAAATTCTGCATGTTTCTTCTCTTGCAAATCGTCCCTGTGTTATTTAGATGAGATCATTCAAATGTGTTCAGTTCAACTTGTTATTGATCATGACATCGAGGAGTCAGTGTTTAGTTTGACATATTTTGCTTCAATCGACCTTCAGACAGACACAGTTAGAGACCAGCTGGTGAACATTTAGCATTTAGCAGCTAAAGAGCCAGATATTTCCCTCAGGAGGTGGTGGAGACCAAACACAGAGCTAACAGAGAGGGAAGACTGGACTCAAACACGGCTCCACGTGAAAGATCATGTTGCTCTGTAGCTGCTGGAGGTGGAAATAGGCAGCGGTTTGCTAACGTATTAGCCATAACAGCTTTGTAAGGTGATGATATGTCAGGGCTGTGTGTCTGTCAGCTTGTAGTGGAGCTCTGCTGCCCCCAAGTGGCCAAAGAAAATCAACCAATACGGATTTAAATGTCATTATTTTTCTTGGACTTTTACTTGTTTAGTTGAGGTTTTGTGGCGTGAACTGTGAGGGGGAGAAATCCGGATCCGGAGGTAGCTCAGAGGTGTTGGAGGAGTCATAAGAAAGGCCGGAGAGGGAGGTTCAGGTATGTGAATCAAACAGAAACATTTTGAGACTTTCAGTTCGTCTTGCAGATTCACTTTCCCTTCATCGGCCTTCGTCTCCTGCTGCTTCACTTTCTGACTTGCTGCGATTCCCTGAACTCGCCCGGACTTGTTGCATCGAACTGGAGGGAGACGTAGTGAGGCGGGCCCTTTTCAGACCTCCAGGCACTCAAATCCACCTCTGGTGATGCGTTCACACACGATTGGACAGCTAGAGCTTCCAGATGTAGACGCATCCCTGTTTCCACCTTGTCGCTTCAGTATCAGGATTATAGTCAAACAGGGATTATCAATTTATAAACTATAGATATCAATTAGATTTCTTCCATCCTTCTTCCTCTCAGCTGTATTTTTCCGCTTAAAACAAGTGAGCTGAATTTATTTGGCAGACTACGACACTAATTCTTTCTGAAAATATCAACGTTAAATACTTTTTTGTGTTTATTTTGCAAAATTCTATGTATATTTTTAATTTTTTGTTCCTATTTAATATTATGTATTAAGTATGTGAATTTATCACATGTAATTTCAGAGTTTTTCAGTGAAAACATCGATGTAATATCAGCATTTCACGTTATAAATTAACATGTTGGCACGTGTGGTTTCTGGTTTCACATGTCAAACGTCTTATTTCACATAAGAGAACATGGATTTGTTTTTTGAGTTTTGGCGTTTTTTAAGGGTCACGTTGACTTTGTTCCATCATGTAATAACTGGTGGTGTTATCGTCGCTTTTAGTGAAGAAAATGAGAAACCTGAACCCCGAAACACATCCGTGAACACACATCAGATCGCTCACACACTCTTGATGTCAGTTCATCGTCCAGCGCGCTTTTGTTTTGGTGTTTGCTGCCAGAAACTTGGGATTCCGGGTAAAACAACACACTGGAAAAATGGCGGTTAGAAGGCGAGATGTTAATGTTTGGTCCTGACACCACCTGCTTAACCACACACACACTTATCACCATGGTAGCCTTGGCAGAGAAGCTCCGTGTGTGTGTGTGTGTGTTGTCGTCTCCGTCATGTTGCTTCTTGTTGCCGCAACGACGGCGAGGCATGACTGGTGTGCACACACACACACACACGAGGGCTTAGCAGTAACCAGGAAGGATTCCACAGTTGTGACATCACCACCACCAGCTGTGTGATCACGTGACCGCTGTGTTTTCATGAACACACCCAGATGCATGCTGGGTAATAATTACCTCCCAGTGAGAGGGAGGAACCCTTCATCTGCATGCGAGTGTGTGTGTGTGTGTAATTGATAGTTTTACACCTCCAGGTGTGCTGTAGCAGGAGGCGGAGCTTACAGTATTGCAGCTCTGTGATTGGCTGCTGGGAAATGATGTCCAGGAGTGAAGTTGGTAACATGGTAACCTCTCTCTCTCTCTCTCTCTCTCTGTCTCGCCCAGCAGACAGACAGTCAGGATGCGTGAATACAAACTGGTTGTTTTGGGATCAGGAGGAGTCGGAAAGTCAGCGCTGGTAAGTTACTAAAGTCCAGACTCAAACCAGCACTGAGTGTATCTGGACTCACACACACTGTCCTGCTGCCCCAAATACTCACGAGAGCACCAAATGTGGATTCATCCGCTGCTGAAAATAGTCCCCAACAAGTTTCCTCCTTTTTGTTTGATAAAAACTACATCGAGCAGCTGTTTTAGGAAATTTTTGAGCCTTTTTTAAAACACGTTTCCTGTTAAGTAGCTTAAAGGTTGTTAAAATCATCTTAGTTTCTTATAGTTCCTGTATCAGTTTGTTCCAGGTCTTCAGTGAAGGTGTTTGATGTTTACACTGAGAGATATATTTAAACCCAAAACTCCCACGATTCTTAGAAATAGAAATATTATACACATTTCTTATACAGCCCGACATATTTGATCTGTGGGTTTGAACAAGGTTTGGTTGTGCGGCATGAGTTTGTAATGATGCCAGTAAACTAAACATGAAACTATATATTTGTGAGGTGTTTTTAAAGATTGACATTATTTATTTAAGTTATTTCTCTTATTCTAGTTTCAGAATAAAATCCTCAAACCTGTACTGCTGCCTCTTGTTGTGAAAATCACCATCCTGAATGTGCATCACTGCCACAGTTTGAGGCATTTAATTCAAAAACCGCAAGTCCTGTCGCAAAGAGAGTAATGTCGCGTTGGAGCGGACGAGTTTGTCGACGTTTCGATGTGTAAATTGTTTACGAAGCTTCGAAAGCCGTACGAGTCAGAAGAGCAGAACCCGAACTCGCCTGCTGCCGAACGACAAACTAATCTGAGTTTTATTTGTTGCAACGTTGGAAAACTTTGCTCAAGATTCCTCCTGAAAAATGGATGCAGACTGATGACGTTCTGTATTTCTGTGAATCATCTTCAGACACACACACACACACACACGCTGGTGTAAGTCTCACTACAATGAAGTGCTTTACTCCAGATGATATAATGGAGATGTGTCAGTGTGTCACATTAATTCCATTCTAATGACTTCCAATAGAGAACAGAGCCCCATTAACACTACTGGCCTACTTCCCTTTATCTCACTGCCTGTCTCTCTCTCTGTCTGTCTGTCTGTCTCCAGACTGTCCAGTTTGTTCAGGGGATCTTTGTGGAGAAATATGACCCGACGATAGAGGATTCCTACAGGAAGGTAAGACAGCTTCAGCCCGTCTGTCTCTCCTCGCCGTAACATGTCGGTCTATGTGAGTGATGTGAGACAGCAGGCACTAGTTCCCAGGGGGTCAGACAGGCTGAGGGTTGTCTGAATGCTAATGTTAGCTGCTAACCATCGTATGGAGAAAGAATAAAAGATGGAGGTGAGGATGAGGGAGGAGAAGAAGAAGGAGAATATGGAAGCTGATCTCTGCCAAGAAAGGAGAAAAAATAGATAAGTTAGTCATGATAAAAATAAAGATGCTCATGGTAAAACAAAACTTTGACTTAAGTTAAAATTATGATGTAATAAAGTAAAATTATCAGATAAAAAGTCAGAATTGTGAGATAAAAATAAAACGATTAAATAATATTAGAAATTAAGAGAAAGCAGGTTAAATGTTTGACTCATCCTTTATCATAATTTCCATTTACTAGCTCATTGTTTTGACTTAAAAAGTCTAAAATTCAACTTTTTATTTTATATTTTTTAAATCATGATTCACTTTTCATCCATTTTGTTTTTCTTTTCCCGGTGAAACTTCCACAAAAAATATAAAGTCAAGGCAACCGAAGCTGAGAAATGTGGCCGCACGTTCCTGAATCAGTAACACCCCCCACCTGAGACACATAAATAAAATGTGGTTTAATGCACCACATCTAATCTCACCGTCTATAAACCCCAAGGCTGGATTACCAAGCTTAGTCTGCCGTGTGCAACGCACCTGACGGGTAGTTATGAACAGGAAGAGGAAAACATAAACAAATGCATGAAATGTACATTTGCACTTCTTTCCACAAGTCTCAATTCCTTTGTTTTATAATTTTGTGGTGTGAAAGCAGCAGGTGTGTCACAAGTTCAAGTCTGAATGAAAACTATATCTTAATCTCCTGAATTAAATGAATCTCAGTGCAGATTAATGACTGAGGGCTTTCCTGCGTAGCATCATCAGAAATGAAACACTCCAAGTTTGTAAAGAACCTTTTCCAACAAATTAAAATATATTTTAACAACACTAAGAGCCGTGCTAGCAGCTCCGTGAGGCTGTGTTCATCCTGAGGGGAACATAAATGTCTGAACCACATTTCATCACAATACATCCAATAGTTGTTGAGATATTTTAATCTGGAGCAAAGTAGAAGATCAACCGGTCGACATTAACATCTCTAGAGATGTGCGGCTAGCGGGGCTAAAAATCTGGACAATCAGGGGCCCTTTCTCTATGAGTCATTTTAGATTATGATGTTGTTGAAGTTGAACATTTTGGGGGATGTTTTCAAGTTTCCAGTGACCTTTATTGTGAAATCTTGGCAAATAGTTTGCTGGTAATGTTTTGGCGAAGCACTGAGGACGAGCTCTCTGTCTCTCTTTCCAGCAAGTCGAGGTCGATGGACAGCAGTGTATGTTGGAGATCCTGGACACAGCAGGAACAGTAAGATCTGTCTACCTGATGCATCTGTCTGTCTGTCTTACCCCCCCCACCCTTGAACAGTTTGTGTTTTTCTTAAATTCCCTTCATTGGAACCAAGTGGCCTAACCTGAACCAAACACCAACAAGACACTGAAGTATATGGGGTGTCCACATACTTTTGGCCATATAATGTATGTGTGTATCTCCCTGACCACCTGTCTGTCTGTGTGTGACCTGTCTGTCTGTAGGAGCAGTTCACGGCGATGAGAGACCTGTACATGAAGAACGGTCAGGGTTTCGCTCTGGTTTACTCCATCACGGCTCAGTCGACCTTCAACGACCTTCAGGACCTCCGAGAGCAGATCCTCAGAGTGAAGGACACCGAGGACGTACGCCACGCACACACTCGCACACCTTAGAAACACCTGTCGGTATAGAGAGCCAAAGTCATGACATCACTTCCTGTCTAGCCTCTGTTCCACCAGCGTCTGTTACTCACTGCGAACTCTAATTCGGCATTTCTTTAGTCTTTCTGAAAATCGAAGCGTGTTCCCGGAGTTTTCTCTGCAGCAGCCGCTATTCTGTCGAGCTGTGGTGTTTAGCCCGCGAACATCTAGGGCTCATGGGAAATGGTGTTCGTTAAAAGCCATTAAGAAAACAGAAATATTGTTTTTCAAAAAGCTTCCGTCCTCTTCTAAACATATGAAGCGAGCCACACGACATACTGTAGAGAAAGACTGTTTAGTTATTATTGTTACAAATGTCAATGAGATTTTCTTCCTTCTGGAACAGAACCAGGAAGTTCTGGTTTCACCTCGGCAACACAGTTCAACTGCACCGTAAACTACATCCTCCAGAATCACCATACAGTTGAATCAACACGTCTCTAAAACAAACTGAACATTATTACCTTCGTGAAAGGAGGATTTATTGCAGGACTGTTGTGTTAGACTGCTTTAGTTTTAGCTGGGTGTACCTTATAAACTGGCAAATGAGTGTAGAGTTTTAGCTTTCTGCTGCCCCCTGCTGGACTAAGGTTTTATAATCCCAGGCGGGGTGCAGGATGAGACAGCTTGGAGTGATGAATCAAGGGAAGTGTCACCCAGAGACTTCTGAATCCAGGGCAGCACTTCACTTTCACTCTATATGTTGCACATTAAGTGCTTTGCGGTGCTTTTAAGATGCTGCACTGCAGTGTTTTCTAACCTCATAACGCTAATGACATCCAGCTCTAAAACACATGATATTTATTTATGATTGTATAACATATAGAAAAGCAGCAAATCCTCACATTTGACCAGCTGGAACCAGAGAACGTGTGGAACTTTTGCTTGATAAATGATTAATGGATCAAGTGTTGTTGATCAGTTGGCTTTCAATCACAACTATCTGATTAACTGACTAATCATTTCAGCACTGGAGTCTATCTCTAGTGATGCTTTCCAAACCATTTAACCTCTTTGAAGCAATCGTGCTGAAAATGGTTCATTGATTCAAAGAGTTTGAGTCTAAATGGTGACACCTGCTGGCCAACTCTTGCTACTGCCACTGGTGTTATCCATGAGAGTGACTGCTTATTAAACAGAGTATACAGCTCTGTTTTGAAATGTTATGAGAGCTTGACACTTCACTGATACGCGTGTGACGTAACACGGCCTTGTTTGTGGTCGTCACATCATTTTGTTGTGTGTTCTTGCCACAATGCTTCTGATTTGAAAGGTCGATGCTCTGGTCTGCTGTGAGCACAGCATCACTATGCTTATTTTATTCTCAACTCATCAAAAATGCAAACTCAATGAGTAGCGATGAGACGCATGAATGTGAATACTCGGTGTGGCGTTGCAGGTTCCAATGATCCTGGTTGGGAATAAGTGCGACCTGGAGGTGGAGCGTGTGGTGGCCAAAGAGTCCGGCATCGGCCTCGCCCGCCAGTGGAACTCCTGCGCCTTCCTGGAGACTTCAGCCAAGAGCAAGATCAACGTCAACGAGGTGACCACACACACTTTAGCCACGTTTCCACCCGAAGTACCCGGGACTACTTTTCAAGGAACTAAAAGGTTCCTTCAGCCCGTTGTTGTCTGCGAAGATTAGGCAAATTAATCCGCTGATGTATGAAAAAGAGACGGCTGTTTTTACACGTCATGTTTGCGCGCGACTATGCAACAACGATGACGCCATATAAAGCGACGGACAGGCATCAGTATTTGTGCGATGCTGCCACAACAGTAAGCGTGGAGGAGCTCAGTAAGGCCTGGACTTGGTCGTCGGTCCGTCTGTCGGATGCTTCCTTCTGTAACTCCATTGTGTTGAAGCACAATGAACAAAAAAACAAACTGGTTTGCAGCTGCAGAATTTTAAAAATGCAGGGACTTTTTGGGCAGTAAAATAATGTCCCCAGAACTTAATTTAGACCCTGGTCCCTGCGGTGGAAATGAGTTCCTCCAAAGGTTCCTAGTCCCCGGTGGAAACGTGGCTTTTGTTTAAATATACATTAGAGGTCTTCACAGGTACTTCTCAGTTCCTAGTAATAGAGACCCAACCCAGGGCCGGAGTTGTGCCAGGTCCAAATTATATTCCGTCTAGTTGGGTCCAGGTAGGGTCCGGTTCTGTTTTCTCGGGTTTGTGTATCAATGTGTCTGGTACCCGAGTGGATCCTCTTTCTTAGCTCTAGCAGCTGCTTGTTAATTTGACGAACATGATGCTGGTGCCAGTGTTCTTCCTCTATTGGTGCCAAAAAGTTGGGGGGTTTTTCTTAACCTTTAGCTATTTAGCCCAAAATACTGATGTGTGTGTGTGTGTGTGTGTGTGTGTGTGTGTGTGTGTGTGTGCAGATCTTCTATGACCTTGTGCGACAGATTAACAGGAAAAGTCCAGTTCCAGGGAAAACTCGCAAAAAGTCCACCTGTCAGCTTCTCTAATGACAGGTAGGTCTTTACTACACACACACACACACACACACACACACACACTATTACACACTCTGTACACACTTTAAATTTTTCTTCTTTCTCCAGTTTTCTGCTCACCTGACCGACAACCAACCAACCAACCAATCACACCACATCTTCCAGCTGGCCACGCCGCTTTAACACAACCACGTCGTCATCAACATCAGCCACCTTCTGACCTCTGTTCCCATGACGACCACATCTCCCATCCCCTCACCACACTGTCTGACGGAGACGGTTGCCTTGGAAACATTAAAACCAAACATCAAAAGACTGTGGCAGCGATGATGATGATGAAGATAATGATTCTGCTGTTGCAGGAATGGGGGCTGCCCAAACAGCTGCCCAAATTTAAACAACGGTTCCCATCATGCTCTCTGCTAGGCCATTTTGCGCTGGGGGAGTGGCTTCTTGCTTTTAATTTTAAATGTTTCTTTCCTTTCTTTTCCTTTTACCTATTTTTCCAGAAGTCCCGAGCCATTCACACGCAGTTTGACCGCTTCGCTGTCAGTCATGTTGTTGCCACGGTTACCCCAGTGATGTCACGGCTAACATGGCTGACTCCGTGTGTGTGTGGCTCTGGTAGAACCTGTGGATCCATACAGTGGTTATTATTATAGTGGTTATTATTATGATTCTGTGTGAAAAGATATAAAAGTCATTTAATGTTTTTGATTTATGGGGTGGGGTGGGGGCGTAAGGGGTGCAGCAGGTTGTGCGGTCAGCTCACCGCGCTGGTAGCTTTGAGCTAACTTAAGTTAGCTGACAGCTATGGGAGTGAATTGGCAATATTCTGAGAAAATGCTAACTATCCAAATGTTCTATTTGTTGGGTGTAGCTTTGTTTGCATTGTCTTTAAGTTAATGTGTACGTAGCTTTGGGCTACCTTGTTAGTCTAGCAGCTAGTAAAATACATTAGAAATATTGTGAGCAAATTATGCTGTTGATGGTAGCTTGGCTACCCCCTGGCTAGCTGCTAGTACTAGAAGCTAATGGAACATATTAATTGTGAGGGAATGCTAACAATGCTAAGTGTTACAGTTGTTTATTCACAAAGAAACAAATAGGTGGTGGTTGCTGTGAGCTAGCTTGTCAGTTAGAAAAAGGTAACAATGCTAACATGCTGTTTGTAAACAGTGTTGAGTTTCAAAGCATTAACAATGAAACTTGAGCGCCACAGCAAAATCAAGCAGTGTATCTAATGGCTAGCTTGTTGGCTAACAGCCAAAGCAATATATCTGGTATGTTATAAGGGGATGCTAACGATGCCATAACCTCAAAGAAACAAATAAATGATAGTAGCTGCGTGCTAACTTGTTAGCGTAGTTAGTGCGGTGAGCTGACTCTAGATCTGCTGCTCAGGGTGGACATGTTGCCTTCAGACAGCAGACTCACACTGGTCCAGTACCTTCTGTGTGTGTGTGTGTGTGTGTTTGTGTGTGTGTGTGTGTGTGTGTGTGTGTGTGTGTTTTAGTATGCTTGTGAGTGTAAGTGAGTTGCATAACAACAGTGAACCAGGCCAGTTTCTGTGATGACTTTTTGGCCCGGGGGTGGGGGGTGGGAGGTGTTACTGAGCAGGGCAGCCAGCAGGTGTTGTTTCTGTATTATTAACCATATTATTACCCGATTATTAATGTTATTAACACAACACATCTGAGAGGGAAACACTGAATTATCGGTCGAACGTCCTGTTGGTCAACGCTCCCTTTGACTGATGGGCATGTATTAAACTGTCCAGGAATGGACGACCACACCTGACCAAAAAAGTTAGGGCTGGCCTTCCATACCCTTGCATGGATGTAGTATTTCATGCTAACACTTTAGCACTTTTGAGTGATAGTAGCTCAAAGCTAATGTGTTAGCATGGAGTGCCGCTGACACGTGTGTCAGTATTCCCATCAGTTAAAGAAGAGAGTTGAACTAAAATCTCAGTGTTTCTTTTTGAGAGTAGCTTGGCTGATGTCGAGACCGACCAGAGGAGGTTGGTCTTGAAGCGGAAGCCCCGCCCCCTCGTGTATTGGGGGGCGTGGCCTGTGAAGCAGCAGCCACAGAAAGCCTTTAAATATCTGTTTTCTGTTTGTAATGTGAGAGTGGTCATCTTACAGATACAGTATGTTGGACCAGTGACCTCTGTGAGTACTGCTGTGCACAGTGTTGTACTATCGGGAGTTCTGCGGTACAGTGTGGTACTGTCAGTATTCTGGTTCTCCTCCAGTACTCTCAGTCATGTAGCATGTTGATGTTTCTGTCAGTACTCAGTCTGACCTCCAGGAGGTGCTGCGACAGTTTGCATGCCGAGCAGAAGCTTCCAGGTGAAAGGTCCGTTTGCAGCCGTGGTGGGGGTGATCTCAACATGCAGCATAAAACTGTTAGCATGCTAACAAATAGGAAGGCCAATGTTATGATATCCCCCAGGTGTGAAAAGGTTTGCTAACACTTTACCACTCTTTTCAGTATTAATACGCAGTATATAAACACTGAATTGATGTTTAATAACACACTATAGTGTAGTTGTAAAGAGATACAAGTGTTTATTAATCAATTTATCAACATTTATAACACATTTAGAAATGATAATTAATGATATAAAAATAAGTACTTCATTTATACATATCATAAATGAATGCTTAATATTTTATATTCATTTAAAATGTCATTTTATGTGGTTACAGCAGCGTTATAGGAGTTGCTGACAAATAGATTGATAAACACTTTAAAATGTCCTTATACCTCTTTGCAGCTACATTATAGTGTTATAACAGTTTATTGTGTTTGTATACTCATTATAAATGCTAAATTGGTGGCGATAAAGTGTCCACACACAGTAGACGACACAGTACCAGTGTTCCTGTGATGCGGAAGCCCATTTTGCTCAGTGGCTGTTGGCAGCACCTGGATGTCCCACCTGTGCTCCCAGAGAGAACAGCCAATCAAATCAACACCCGGCCGCGGCTACAGTCGGACCTTCTCTGGCTTCCACAGTAACAGGTGCTGTGGTGGCATTTGTCACTGCATGCGACTTCTGGGACTGTAAAGGCCAAATGCCGTCATCATATAGTTTTGTCATAGACGTTTGGCAGATTTAAAGGCCTCAGTATGCTTCAAAAGATGTAGGTTGTATGATGTGTTGTCGGTGTCTAAAGGCAAAATTATACCTGTTTCAGAACAGCATGCGCTTGGACAGTGTGTCCTTGGAGACATTCATGCCGTTGCACTTGGTTTATACACATGAAAAGTGATTTGAAGCATATGGAGGCCTTAGCGTCCACGGTAAATTGAGGTGCTTAAAGGGGATGTTTATTTTACTTTTTATAGAACTAGGCTAGCAGTTTCCCTATGCTTCCATTCTTTGTGCTAAGCTAGGCTAAATACATCCTGGACCTGTCTGGACTCAGATTAAACATCTGAGTTTCTGTAAAACGGCTCCTTTAATGAACAGAAGTCGCACTGAAGTGATTGATGAGTGCAACCGCAGCCAAATGCAAACTGAAATAATTCATTCACAACGAGAAGAAATTATTTTACATTACTGAAATAAACCTGCTTCTTTTTTCTCTGTATGGCATGATGACCAGTGAAATGTAAAAGAAACCAGTTCAACCAGTGAAGTATCAGGTTAAAATGAGCATTTCAAACTGGTATGAAACGTTGGTCTGAACTGGTTTCTTCCAGTACAGAAACCCACAGCAGCAGCGGGGGGAGGTATGGGAGGGGTAGGGGTGGGAGTGAGGGGGTGGGGGCGGTGAAGCCAAATGTAAAGTAAAAACTAAAAAGCCTTAAATGAATAAAAGTGGTGCAATTTTGTAACAGCAACCTGCAATATGGAGTCATTCTGGATTAGATAGATCGCCCCCTGGTGGCTGAGTTGTGTAAAGTCATGCAGCTCGTTTGACAACACGAGACACTTTCATGCAGAGAAACAAACAACACAGCAGAAACTATATAGAATTAATTTTATTTCTTGTAAAAAAAATTTTAAAAAATCATTAAAATTAACCTTTATTGATCCCTGGGAGGAAAACTGAGCATTACAGCAGCACAGAAAACAGACCAGAGAGGAACGCGATAAAGATTAGTGGAGAAAATATATTAAAATTACAAATAAATAAAGTAGAAAGTTATACACGCTGTGTTACGCTATAATGTTTCCGAATATTCCAGATCAATGTGGCATAGTAGATACAGTATATTCAAAGTTTAGGTTTACATATATATATTTGTATTTATGCATAATTAATGCGATTCATCTCACAATAATGTGAAATAGAGGTTACCTGGTGTAACCCCAGTTCTATTTTAAGCCTTTATCTTAATTGTCAATTTTCTGTCAATCAAGAAACTAATTGATCAATAATTGTTGCAGCTCTATTGTACGTTTTTTGGTCTTTTTGTTTTTAACAATTTTGAGACTGAAAGAATTTCAGCAAAAAAAAAAAAAAAAGTCACCCTTTTCTGCTTCCTTGTGTGAATATATGTCACAGCAAAGAAGTCACGAGATTATTCTAAAATGATCTTAAAGGTATGGATCCAAATTGATTATAAAAAATACCTTGATTAAAAATGATAACATAAAACAAGATGGAGGGAGAGAGAGAAGGGTCATTAAGTTTTACAGACCGACAATACAGCTGACGTCGGCGGTAGACTGCCCGTCTTGCTGCGAACGCGCCTGCGCAAGTCGTTGAGCTGCCATGGCAACGGCGGCAGCTTGATCCTGTAACAGAAGCTGAGGTGAAGTGGAGCAGCTGGTTAGCATGCTGGTCATGTCAGTTAGCTAGTTAAACGATGTTAACCGGCTAGTTAACAAACTCAGCCCAGTCAAAGGACAAAGGTGTGACTTCTCGCGGTGTTTTGTCAGCGGTGAGCGCGCCATGACCGTGCGCTTCAAGGTAACCAACAGGTGTTAGCATTAGCAACAGGTTAGCCAAACAAACCGATGCTAACGAACGTAGCTAGGTTACCTAGCACGCTAACTGCAATATTTATGATCTGGTAGTATCTAAATTACAGACAGCTTTAGCTATATTGAACCGGTCTGGTCGCGGTGTACCGGGCATAACGCCGCACGAGACTGCAGTCAGGATTTATGTGATTTAATCTGATGAAATGAGCTAATCCAGTAATCAGTTTCAGATTGACTGCCTGTCTGAGCAAACACTCACCTGACTGTACAAGTAGAGTACAAATGCTAATGCTACGATAAGAAACTCCATCAGTGCTACACTGTATTTAATATTAGTTATATATTTAATATTGGTTTCTGATGGGCTTTGCCATTATGAGCTCAAGGTGACGTCTTCAAATGTATTAATTTACCCGAACATGTTCAGATTATATTGATATGAAACAGAGAAAAGCAACAAATAGCTGGGATTTTTTTTTCTATTTTTGCCTGATAAAGGACTTGAACGATTAATCGATTATCAAAACATAGTTTACATTTAATTTTCTGCTAATTGACTAGTCATTACATTCACTCATCATTTCAGTACAAGTAATATTATATATTATTGAAGCTAAATGGTGCTTACAATAAGTAAAATATTAAAACCCAAGATTCTTTGTCTTTTATGGCTGCACCATTTCATCAAATACTCATCAAATTGTCTCTGACGTATTTGGTGTCTCTGGAAAGGTTTGGACCTCCACTAGAATTTAAAATAAAGTTCTGTGGGTTTTGTTTGCCAGCAAATGCTACAGTCTTTGTATGTTTGTTTCAGTGTCAGAGTGAATACCAGAAGAGCTACAGGGTTTCCCGGTCCAGAAGTGTGTCTCCTCAGCGCTGCGCCCCGTTGGCCGGCCTGCGCTCCGACCAGATGGGTGAGAACCCGGATCCGAGCTCTGATTGGACAGAGGAGGAGTGAACACACTTTAGTGTCAACATGTTGCAGATACACACTGTATCTGCAGAGACACATCTGTAGCATGTTGTAGTTTGTACTTGATTTTTCCGCTTTCCCACCACAAGGAACCAGAAGATGGCTGAACCTGAGCTGTTTTTATTTTTATTTATTTATTTTGCAGTTACACGAATGCAGAACAGGTTTTTATTATAATAACACATTGGGAATTTGACTTAATAACATTTTATCATCTTAAAATTGTCAAAAATTACCGGACTTCCCTGTGCAGCGCCATCAAATGTCCTCTTCTCAGTGAAGCTGATTTTAGAGTTGAGCCAAAGTTTAGCTCTGAAGTCAAGTTGCTGACAGCACCAATAAAAACTAATAAAAATATAAACTAATAAAAATTCTGAGATGATCTTTGTACACTTAGAAATACGAAAGAGAAAAACAACAAAGAATGTCATGATTATTATTCTGAGAGTCTTGTTTCTTTGACATGTCTTTCTCTCAGGTATCATCAGAGAACCAGGTCTCCAGCGTCGGAAGAGGCTCGGTCCTGGTGGCCTTGCTCAGTCCTGCAGCTCTCTGCACTCCCTGGCTCAGCCGACTCCTCATGCACACAGAACAGCGCCCCCTGCTGGTAGGAAGTATCTATATGAACTCATGAGTCTTCTCAGAAAGACATTAGATTAAAACATGCAAGAACACCATAAAGTTATTAAAGTTTATCCGCTGTATGGTGGAAGTTTTAGGACATTTGAGCTAATCTGGCTCAGGCACGGCTAAACATTGATCTCATGAGTCTAACCTGGTCTTTGTCAGACTGAGCTCAGCACCCATTGTGGGCTTAGGCTCAGCTGAGCTTAGTTAATATGAGTACAGTTAGCATGCTAGCTTTTAGTATGTAATGTTAACACATTAACAAGCTTACGGTTAAAGCTATCAGTGTGTTAAGATAAATCTATCCTGTCTAATGTTAGCATGTCGGCTAATAAGGTGTTCTTTAAATGTCTTCCTCCCTCTCCTCCTCTTCGTCACCAGCCTCTAGGAGTCGCTCAGCCCACAGGAGGGATCCTTCCCTGGACCCACAACCTCCAACCCCTCCTGGAGCTCGAGCAGACCCTGGATCTCCTGCAGACACAGAGCCTCCAGCAGGACCACGACCTGCTGCAGACCCAGAACCTCCAGCAGGACCACGACCTGCTGCAGACCCAGAACCTCAAGCAGGACCACGACCTGCTGCAGACCCAGGACTTCCAGCAGGACCACGACCTGCTGCAAACCCTGGACCATCAGTAGAACCAGGAGCCGCTGGAAAATCTGGTAAATACACATCACATACGTCTGCTTTCATGATCTTCTTACACCTTGATTGTAAGAATCTTACTTTTATTTTCAGCGACTTTGTTTTGTCTCAGGGGGTCTGACTGTGTGAAAACTCCCTCTGACTTTAGACCCTTGATTCTGAGCTGTTACATTATGGTCTGTCCTGGTTCAACCATATTGTCCCAACGCTGTTTTTCTGTCTCCTCAGCGAAGCCCCGCCCCTCCAAGCCTGACAGCCAACCACAGCCGGGCCGACCTTTGACAGCCGCACCTGATGGACAGCAGCCCTCGGCCAATGAGGTGAGCATAAATGTAGTTCCTACCTCCGCCACAGGTGTGTCTCTCTGTAACATATACTTTCATTGAAAATATAAATGAACGGTATCGCCTCCGTCCTGTGTTGCAGGTTCAGCATGCTCTGCAGTGGAGGGCGGGCCTGAGGTCGGGAGGTCAAAGGTCAGGAGGTCAAAGGTCAGAGTACCACAGACAGTTCAGCTGGAAGAAGCCTGTTACTGCTGCTTCACCCATACTGACTGCAGAACAGGTACGATATTACTAAACAGTACTGAACACTGTTCACGGCTAATGCTACCACATTTTGCAAAATACTACAGAATTCTACCACATGACTGTCTGACTGGTATGCTACCAACAAAAACTCCCAAATGCAACATATATTTTAACATGATCATAGGGAGAGTTAATGTCCACCTGCCAGCAGAACTATATCAGCATGTTACTACACTATGGTCTTGACCACAAACAGAAGCTTTGTTTTGATAAATACTGATATTACAGATTGCTACTCGATAGCATGTGTGCTAGCTAGGAATGCACCGATCTGATACACAGCAGACAGCTGGTAGTGGTAACTTGCTAACAAACATAGCGATGCAGCAACAAAGCCACTACTGAGTACTGCTAAGACTGTATTACTGTACAACATATCTGCTGTAGCAGTAGTACTACTGACTGTCTGAGTGTAGTTTAAAGACCTGTAGTTCCGCTGTGTGTCCACTAGGTGGAGGTAGACTGTTTATTGCTGGTTTACTGGGGGTTCAGTTGTTGATGTGATTCTATTGATGAGTTTTAAAAGTGGTTTAATGAGTCATTTAATTAGCCACTTCATTGTTCTGTGATTTTATTGATTTAGTGTTTAAATGGCTGGTCATGACTGCTGACCTTTGACCNCCCCCCCCCCCCCCGCAGGTGCTCTACTCCAGCAGCAGATCTGTGCCCCCCTTTAAGAAGAACCCCGTTTCCGTGGAAACAGAGTATCGGCGGAGCTTCCAGGGTCTGGTCCCGCCCACCGAGCCCCGCCTTCGCAAACACCTGGAACATCAGAGAGTCCCACTGTTCCACACACACACGGTATATACAGCACACACACACACACACACACACACATTCTGTTGCTGTACTTTCTGTTTCTACTATTTCCTTCTAAACTGTTAATATTCATGTTATAAAGCACACCTGTGCTCAGTTGCTACTTTCACGCAGGGGAAAGGAATTTAAAATGCGTATGCATCAATAAATTACTTTTATCTTCACCATGGCCACTAACAATTCTCAGTTCTGATTGGCTGGCAGGTGTGGATTAACTTTGAGTGACTGGACAGTGTAACCGGACACCATGTTGTAGTTCTAACTTTTTAATATGAGTGAGTTTAACTCTGAGCTGTTTTCATCTCCAGACCAACAAAAAGAGGAGGGAGGAGTCAGAGAAGAAGCCCCGCTCCAAACATGATGCCCCCGTCCCTCAGAAAGAGAATGCCACGCCCCCTCCTCCTCCTCAGGTGCAGAGAGGAAACAGGTGTGTTACTGTGTGTGTGTGTGTGTGTGTGTGTGTGTGTGTGTGTGTTTTTATTGTGAATTCATTACGTTTATGAGGTCGTCTGTCTGTCTGACAGGATGTTGACAGAGTATCAGTCCAGCTTTCGTTCTCCCCTCTACAGGATCCTGGAGGGAGGCGGAGCCACGGATGGCGACGCCCCTCAGGTCAGGGTTCAGTCTTGTTAAGCGTGCATCATAATGAGGGGCGGGGTCACTCACTGTCTTTAGTACTGGACTCGGTTATCAAGCTGCAGGTCAAATGACAAGTTAGATATCAGCACAGAGTTAGGTCTAAGTCATGTTTAGCCTAGCTTAGCATAAAGGCTGGAAGCAGGGGGAAACTGCTAGCCTGTATGATTTATGCGTTTGTCTTGTTAGCTGACTCTTCAGCTGGGTTTAGTTAACAGAGCCCAAACATGGACACCCCACTATGAGAAACAAATGTGAAAACAGTTTGCACTCTTGAATCCATGCTTTTTAAGAAGTAGTCTGGTGTAGGTGTGTGTAGCCAAGATAAACAGTCCCATATCATAGGGAGAAAAATTATTCTGCACACTGACAAAACAAATACAAGAGGTGCAAAAAGAATCAATTTATGTAGACAAAAAAAACACACGTGCAAAACACTAAAACAGCTGCTCACTGCAGTTTTTATCAAACAAACAGGAGGAAATAGTGCATTTATTGGGGTTAGTTTTTGAACAACAATGGAGCTCTATGGCACAGAGGAAGCAGGGATCAGGCTGTGATGCTCACACAGTACGTCACAATGCTTTGTCTTTTCATCGGATTTGTTGATAATATATATTTTTACTCAACATTGCTGTCACTAAAGGTTCGACCACTTTTGCTTTTGTTTGTCCACCTGCATGTCTGAACACCTCACGGGCTGAGGACGGTTGATCTCACTGATCACTACATCCTTGATCGGTGTCATTGATGTGGTAGTCGTGGGATTTGCACAATGGCCGCCAGCTAGGTAAATTGTGTGTGTGTTGCTGATGGAAACCCTGAGTGTCAGCAGTGAAACCACCGAGCTTCACTTCAGGGAAATAACTCATTGTTAGACGCACGCACACACACACACAGGTAGGTAGCTTCCCACCAGTCTTGTGGAAAGTGTCGTCAAGGAGGAGGGCAGCTGCTTTTGCAAGGTGAAGCACTTTTTGACTTTTCTACATGAAATCTGCAGATTTCAGCTGACAAACTGTACATTCCCTAACCCTGTGCAGGGAAACCGTTTCTACAACTGTTACTCGTACACTTTTCATTTAAAGACTGTTTTTACACTCTGTGGCCAAAAGTTTTTGGTCTAAAATGGTATTTTAGACCAAAGTGTTCCTTCAACTTTGTGGCAGCAGTTTGAGTTTTTCCACTTCCTGTTGCAGCGTGACAACATGCCCCGTGCACAAAGCAGCTCCATAAAGAAATGTTTCCCAGTTTGGTGTGGAGGAGCTTGACTCCATGCAACACCTTGAACTGGACCACTGACTGTGAGCCAGACCTGATCCCCCAACGTCAGTGTTGGACCTCACTGATGCTCTATTGTGTCTGAATGAAATCCCTGCAGCTGGTTCAACATCTGGTGGAAAGTGTGAAACCAGAAGAGTTTAATATTAATGAACATGGCTTTGGAGTAGCATGTTCAACTATCAGATAAATATAGTGAACATATGTGATATGAAATGTTCAGTTTTTGTAGAAACTGTTTCACATTCGTGTTGATTCAACTTTGGAGGATGCAGTTTGTGCCGTTGAACTGTGTTACATTAGAGGTTATTTAGTCTACCCTCATTTTAGGGCCGTATTGTGATTTAAAGGTGACAGTGTGTATTAGTGCAGTGTGTCTGGGACAAGAATGAATCACATTATATTTCAGTCTTAAAGTATTTACAGGCTTTAGATGAGATGCAGCCTGAACTCAGTTTAATGAAACCAAATATCATTTTCAGGATTAGTGCATTAGTTGTTAATTGCTAGTTTAGTTTAAATGTACGTAAATAAAGCATTAACTGCAGTCTTCAGTGCTTCCACTTCTGAAACCAAACCTACACCCATTGATAAAAAAGATTAGAAACCTCTCCCAGCACTGAGGACGTTTCACAGCTGACATGTTTGGTTCGGTTTAAACAAACCCTGGTGTGTTTGCCCGGTTAGTGCAGTTCATTTGGGCAGGTGTGAACACGGTTATTGCACTCGGGTAGAGGAGGTGGTCATTCCAAGTGCATTCTGCATTTTGCTGGTGTAGTTTTGCTCGTGCATTGCCCAGGTAACTAACACGGTTATGAGCAAATACCAGTGGGCTTCCTTTAATAAAATAAATGAATCTGTGGGCGATGTGCAACTTCACTCCTGTTAACTTTCCATCCCCGCGGCGCGTCTGGCCTGTAAAGAGTTTCAGTACGTGGAGGGAAGCTGTCAGCTGACGTCAGCTGCTGTCTGTTCTGAGGAAACAATAAAAGCCTTTCAGTGCAGAGCTGTTGTCAGTCAGCGGAGGGATGTGTCAGGTTGAGGTTTAGGTTAGAGACAGGTTGAGGTTACCTTTGAAAACCTGCTGGGGGGGTTATCCAGGGTTAGGACCAGGGTCAGGGTCAGGTCACTGTTGGGTTTACCAGAATCTGCAGCAGGAGGTGTCGCAAAGGCTGCAACTCAGACAAATTACACGAGTCGACCAAAGTAGAATTTAACGCTTTGCCCTTAAATAGTTTTGTGATTGCACAAACCTCTTCATCATTTCTCATGACTCCCCTTGACTCTTGTCCTTCAGCAACACTGCTTAATATGTGCATCAGCTACAGAGTCAGTCAACAACATCCAGCATGGTTTCTACACATTTTCATCCTCCTCCTTTCTGCTTCAGTTTCAGTGAAGTTGGCAGATATTTAAAGTTTTGAAACTGGCAGATTTCACACTTTCACAGTTGTGATCTGTTTCAGGAGTCCAGCAGCAGTGCATCAGCTAAATGTGGGACCCACAGTAATGCTGGGCAAACTAATGGACACTGGGCACCCCCCATTTCTCATGTATTATTGTTTTGTTTTGGCTTATCATTATGTTCAGTGGTAATCTGATATATGTTCATGTGCAATAACTACAATATTTTCAGTAGGTTAATTTATGGTGAATATGAGTAAAGCTCACGCAGGCACTTTGGGCAGCTTAGGGGTCCTTTGGGGTAAGGCGCTGGAAGGTGCTTGCGTCATTCAGTAGACCTAGATAGCGTACAGTATGCAGCTACGCTGCGCTGATGTGCTTGTGTTTCTGTATTTTCAGTATGGAATTTTACACACTCATGCATGCCTGGACGTTCCTTTCTGTGTCAAAGCGTGTAACATAAACATTTCGCTTGGTTGCCGTCGTGTTGCTGCTTTCTGAACAGGCTTCGTGTGAACTGACAGCAGAGCTCTGTGTCATATTTCCATCAGTTCGGTGAAGTATCAGTATGATTCAGTGGATCATATACGCCCATATACTCATACTTTCAGGACCAAAGACTCAGGGTGGCAGCAGAGGAAAGGTCAGGAGGTCACCAAAATCATTAAGAACCAAAAATATCTATAAGTGATTTCACGGCAGGCCGAAGTGATGTCTGACCAACAGGCGGAAACAATTAAAAATGAAAATAAAACAAAGAAAAGCAGCAGATCCTCACATGGGAAACGCTGGAACCAGAGAGCGTTTGGTGAAAAATGACTGAAATGTTTATCAAAATAGTTGCAGGATAATTTTCTGTCAAACAACTAATTGATTTAGTCTGGATAATTCATCTTTCTTCAGGTTCAGGTTCAGGAGTCTGTTTTAGTGATGGAACTCAGATATATTATATATATTATAGCCCTTTTAAGTTTAAAGTGTCTTCTTCTCGACTGAAGGAGTCCGGCTACTAAATTTAGTTCCTGGTCTGCAGATCCTGCCCCCCAAAAAGTCCCTGCTCTGGGGGTTTTACTTTCCAATGGTTCAGGAACTATTGACTTTACGCTGCTGAACAGATGTATGTAGTCGGCTTCCGACTGCCTGGTAGTATCAGTTACAGCACTACGTTGGCATGGCGTCAGTGAGTAATGCTGTGGGCTACAACTTGACCTGTTTTTTTAGCCTATATTTGTTCACACTTTGGCAAATTTGCACCATTCAGAGTCTGCAGAATTAGCTGTTAGCAGCTCCTGTTGGCAGTGTACCCATGGATGTACAGACAACTATGACTGGATTACTGTGATACTGAAGGAAACTTAAAAACACAAGGATTCTCAGGCAAGTTCTGCAGTTACAAGGAGCTTTTGTTTCCTGTGATTTCTAAGCGCATTTGTGGACATTTATTCACGATGAACATCAGAGTCCATGATATCCCTAGAAAGTGCAAGTCACACTGAATCTAAAAATAAGTGTATCATGCCTTTGTGTTCAGATTTGACTGAGTTATGACTTGGAGAAAGAGTTCGTATTTTGACGAAAATTGCGAAATCGTGCGCTAAGTGGGCCGAACTCCTGTCCCTTTCACCTCACATAGTACCTTTCCTCGTGTGTAAACTGTTAGATTCTGACTTTAACTCCTGGAGATACTTAGTTCCTGGGACTATTTGGTTAAAAAGGGGTGAAAGACTCACTGTGTTCCCGTCCAGGTGACGGAGTTGAGGCAGAAGGCCTCGTCGTACCGCCGTCGAGCCTGGGGAGCTAATTTCTCCAGAGACCACCTGAGCCAGCTGCTGTCTGAACACAACGCTCTGTGGGAGCCAACAGACACCACAGACTCGGCTACTGACCCCCCCACCCCCCGCCCGACCGTTGACCCCTGCCGTGACCCAGACAGCCGCAGCACTTCCCACGTGGAGGCCCTGGACCTGGCCAGGTGAGAACCACGGCGGGCGGAGAGAGAACATCATCTGAACACATTTTCTGAGCTGATTTCTAAGCGTCTGTGTTTGCTTTCAGCCGCTCCAGTAACTCCAGTAAGAGGTCTTCTGTTATCGGGTCGGGACAAATACACCGAACAAACACAAACACACAAGTAAAAGCACAAAGTCCTCCTGCTGAGAGGCTGGAGGCCTGGGGAGAAGAAGAAGAAGAAAATACAGACGAGTAAGTGTTTCTCTTCAGATTCTACTTGTCTGTGACATGATGTGTGGCGATCTGGGAGCATCATGTTGGATTCATATATGAAGGGAAAGATAAAAGTGTGTGAAGGTCGATGATGCCGACCCCTCAGAGCCGTCAGAGCTGCACACACAGATCTGAACGTGATCCTGCAGTTTAACTTGAGAAAAGTCAGTCAGCTGTTTTACACTCTGTCATGCTGACGTCATGATAGTATTCTGGTAGAAGAAGAAGAAATTAAAAGTCTGAAACTTTGTCATCCTGCCAAACAGGAACTGAAACTGTGTGTGTGTGTGTGTGTGTGTGTGTGTGTGTGTGTGTGTGTGTGTGTGTAGGGAGGAGGGAAGGTTACCGACTCCGAGGCTGAAGATGCTACCTGTTCAGAGAACCCACCATGACCTCACCACACCTGCCGCCGGTACACACACACACACACACATACACACACACACACACACACACACACACATACACACACACACACACACACAAAGCTCTGACTACTTTGTGTGACCTTTGACCTCTGTTTGTCCTCCAGGAGGCGCTATACTGGTGGGAAAACTGAAGAGCAGTGATGAATCTTCTCCACACAAACAACAGGTGATATTATTATAATCAAACACATAATATGACGTTACATTATTTTATATTATGATACTGAGGGACTGTTTTTGTGTTCAGAGGTGTGGGTCAGCCGTTTCCATGGCAGCGGGGGCGGAGACTGCGGTCGACCTGCCAGTCAAACGGATGGAGACGTGGCTCGCAAACAACCCCACCCACCTTCCCCCCTCCTCTGGCCCCTCCCCCGACCTCAAACCAGCTGCCAGTCCTCCCTCTAAACCAATCAGGACGAAGCAAGCACCTCCCTCCCCTGTAGCCCCGCCCCCTCTGGTCCCACCCCTGCCGCACTGCATCCAAGGCACTCTGAGACACCCCGACTTCCAGCACAACGGTTAGCTGCTAATAATACTAGGGCTGCAGCTAATAATCAATATCATTGCAGATTAATCTTCTTATGATCTTCTCCATTAATCCATTGATCTATTTAATATCGGAGAATAGTGACAGAAGCAGTTTCCCAAGAAAGCAGCAAAAAACAACATGATTCAATTGATTAATTGTATTTTTTGCATTTACAGTCAAAATTTAGATGTGACATTTCTGGTTTAGGCGCCTTGAAAGTGCTTGAAAAGTGCTTGATTTTTACTCTTAAAAAGAGTACATCATACCCACATCACCCACCCCTCTGTGTGACTGTGTTGTTACACATCATGAATAATCACATACCTGCGTCTCCTCAGGTGAGTTGGGTCTCAGGTTCAGGGAGCTGCCGTGTTCAGGAGGAGGCTGCGGCTCCGACGAAGGTGAACATTTAAAAACTCTACTCATTAAAATAAAAAAACATAATTTTACTTATTTACGTACTACTTTACGTTACTTCCCGTTGCCTAGACGACCGGCTGTCAGTGATGTCGTGGCGTTCGGCAGCTTCCTGCTCCATGGCGTCCGCTGTGCTGGAGCGCGCTCAGAAGAGACGAGAGAACTTCTGGGGGAAGAGATGACCTCTGACCTCCTGACCCCAACCAGGTCACTGCTGTCGCTACGGAAACCAGCGTGTTGTTTGTAGTTTTTAGTGGATCGATCATCGTTAGTGAGAGTAATGTATTTTTATAGATGAATTTCAGCTGCTGATAATCGTGCCGTTCCTTTAGTTTTTATAAATGTAGAAATGATGTGTGTTTAGTAATTATGTGGCTGAGATCAAAGACATAAAAGTGACATAAACACCAACTTATTCTTGTTTTTTGGTCATTACAGACTGAAATCATACAAAATGTGAGTTTAAGTTACCAAAAGAACAGAAAATGTGAGCATGAACAGAGTCTCTGAAATCTTTAAATCTTCTTTTCTCATAAAAAACTTTTAACGTACCTAAAAGTGTAAAGTGGAAATTAAATTAAATTATTCAAGTTAATTTGAATACTTTCTCTGTGACATTAATAAATAGAAGAACCTAAAACATTGGAGATGGTTAGACTGTAATAAACAAATCAGGACTGCAGCAGTGGACGAAGTAAAAGTAGCAACACTACAGTGTAGAAATACTCTGTTACAGTACAAAAGTATCAGCATCAAAATATACTTAAAGTACACAAAGTACTCATTATGCAGAATAATACAGTATATATTATATTATTGGATTATAATTAATGATGCATTATGTGTTCATCACTTTAATGTTGCAGCTGGTGAAGGTGGAGCTACTTTTACTTTATACACTGATAAACAGTCTCAAAACTTAACACTAACACTCAGCTCCTCTGCAGTTTCCTGTCTTCAGTCAGCGTTATTAAGTTGGGAATTCACAACAAAATTCCTGAAACTATTTCCCCCCCACGCCCTTTTCTTTAAAAACCTTTGAGAGCTGATATCAGGTCAAAGGTCGTAGTGGAAGAAGAACAAACGTCATCATCACTTCCTCCGGACGGAGAGGACGGATTACCCAGCAGCCACTCACACCATGCATGTGCACTGTTTCAACACTATACAAACACGCAATACACAAACAGGTATGATGTACCTGGCTGTGAATTCCCCTCATAATGATGTGCAAACAGTGTGTGTGGGCTCTGCTGTGATTTCACCATCATGTGAGGACGTCCTGCTCTCAAGTTTCAGCCCAAAGAAACATGACGACACTCATGAATCACAGAGCGAGTGAGCAAAAAGTCACCTCGTTTAAATCCTTAAATAATGTTTTATGTCTTAATGTGATTTCCTCCTGAATTTTCAGCCCTGCTTACACATGGAACGATTTTTTAATTCACAAATGAAATCAGTCTAAGTGATCATTTCCTTGCAAGTAAAGAGCACTAAATGATCAGATGTAATGTAGCTTATGTAGCCTAATTCAACTGAGGTCACTGATAAAAAGAATACGAATTATATATATAAATATATAAAGTTTTATTTGTTTGTTTTACTTATTTTATTCTGTAGAATATAAAGACACTCACATATAAAGTATATACATAGTAAAACATTATTATTAAAATTCAGCACAGCAAATAAAAGCATGAAATAAGAGAATGAAATGGAATAAAATACCCCAAATACAATAAAATAAAACCCATAAAATACATTAAAAACATGGGGATCACATTAATAAAAGGTCAGTGATTCTGCAAGCCTCCGATCCAGATCATAATAATTAAATCCACAAAGACCACTGGCTCATGAACACAGCATAAAAACCTTCTCATGGTCTCATGTGTTACTGATAGTAGATCAGGTTGTTCTGCAGGTCAGTGGCATCATGAACGTGTAGCATAAATATTAAAGAGACTTTTCTTCCGGTTCCTGAAAAGTTGATGCCTCCTGCTGCAGTAACAGACTCGCTCTTATACGCTGAATGTTGAGTTCAGTCCGCTCAGCTCAAATATTACTTTTGTTCCCACAGCAGTTCCAAATAAAAGGCCTTGCTCAGACTGCCAACCCAGATCCGTTTTTTGGCATATATCCAGATTGATTTTAGAGTCTGGACAACAACAAACAAACAAAAACACATGAAATGCAAACCACATGTGGAGGTGGTTTGAAAAGCTGGGTTCGGCCTTCGAGGTCAAGGATGCGGCCCCTGAATTGAGACACAGCTGAAGTGTCTTTTGCGTCACTCGTAACGCGACACACAACGCTGGACGTGCATCAGAGTGGCTGTATACCTGCACACCGGCAGTCTGTCCTAAAGATCTGACCTGAGCAACAAAGCCGGTGCAACCACCAGCAGATCTGCAACACTTAGTATCATTGTGGGTGCAAGAACAACTTCCTGAATTATCTTAAAACGTCCTCTGAGATTAGACGTCTCTCTAAAATCCCTTTTTGGATTTATCTCAAAGCTTCCAGCAGCTCTGCTCAGGACGTTCGTCGGTGACTGTCGGTGGTTATTTCCCCTACGTTGTTAACTGGGTGTTCCACTTCAGGTTGCACGTTGCAACATCTCGTGACTAATGCCTCTTCTTGTGATGCTGAGATTATGTAACACCTAATTTGATGAGTTTATGGAACCGATAAAAAAAAAAAAAAAAAAGCTGCAGTTTTATCAGAAAATGCTGCCACAGACAGGAAACTCGTAACACGAACACTTCAAAATGACATGTCTTTTAACATCTGTTGGATGTGCTCATTTGAAGTATTTTAATTCTGATGTAAATACAGTATATTTCCATTAAAAAGGTCTTAAATGACACTTGAAGGATGTCTGCAGCTCCGTTTTAGATGTGAAGCCTTTCATCCTATTATCATTCTCTAAGGAGTTCACACACCCACATCCAACACAATAAATGAAAAATTAAATAGAAAAAGGACCCAGCCACTCGATCCTTTCACATCACACCCGGAAAAACCTGCCAGTAAAATCCTGGCAGGGAAATACTGATGTTAAAAAGCTCAGAGACAGAAGAAACTGAGTGGGCGCCGCCATCATGGCCTCACAGGAGCAGACATTACTACAATATCACTGATGTGACCTTACATGGAAGTAACTGATACCTGTCAAATAGGTCTTCCTCTGTAGTGCAACCAATTTTAGTGTTGTGGAGTCCCCCAGGGGTTTATCCTGGGTCCCTTTTTATTCTCTATTAACGTGCGTCCCTCGGGGGATATCATCTGCAGACACAGCGCTGATTTATGCAGATGATACGCCTGATAAAACCTGCTGCTGTCCCGTTGACATAATTCTCCTCTATTTGCTTATTTCCGTCCGATATTAACTGCTTGGAGGTCCAACAATTTCTTATAAATGAATTATGAGGTTCTTATAATGTCTGTCTCTAGTCCAGGGACTAGCACGGTCAATTATCTTAAATTTATGAAGCTAGAGAGAATTATCAGCTGAATCTGCAGCTCTGCTCAGCTTTACGGAGCTTTATAGTGAGTTTCAGCTCGTTTATCTGTCCGGCTGCAACTTTACTGTTCTGGTTCCCTCTCAGCCTCTCATAGCGCCGTTTTTAGAGAACAAGCTGTAAAAAGTCACAGTCCACTACCTGCTCGGCAGCAGACAGACACAGTTAGAGACTCGCTGGGGAACATAGTGAAGCATTTAGCAGCTAAAGAGCCAGAGTCTGCTGATAATCTTGATGTCTCATTGTAATTGTGTTTTCTTCAGCTACAGCTGGGAACTTGCAGATTAAAGGAACCTACAAAGACTAGATGCCCCAGACATAACAACTACTACCAACAACATACAAAGATATGCTGAGCCATGCTAGTAGCGTGGCTCTAGGGATGGCTATGTTGGTCGGTCCACCAGTTTTATACAGACATTCATGTTGCCCAGAGGATGGATCTGACTGACCTTGATGATCCCCTCATGCTGAATCTGGAAGTTTGGGTATTCATGGCTTGTCCAATACTTTGTTTTATGACCAAATACCTGCAAAAGTAATGACATCCTCATCAGCCTCAGCTGTGCTTTGCGTTTAGTGCAAATTAGCAAATGTTAGCATGCTAACACGCTAACCCCAGATGGTGAAAATAGCAAACATTATACCTGCTAAACATCAAACACAACAAATAATACTGAGAACTGAAATAGTTGTGTAAAAAATGTATATTAACTTTTCATTTTCCCATTCACTTCAATACAACCAGACTGTTCTTGAAGCAGCATCCTCTACAGGCCATTAGAGGCACTGCAGGTTAAAGCTTTTCACCGGATTCAACACTCAGCTTTTTTAATTTTTATATACTTTATTGTGTCAGCACATATTAATACATTTCCTGTTATTTAAACATCTGGACACAATTTTTGACCTTTTTACTTTTTGTTATCATAGTACATACGTAAACAGAAAAGTTTCTTTAATTTTGTGTGTGTTTGTACATGAATGTATAGATCTTTACGTATATGCCAATATGTACGGATATGCTTTGATCAGTTACATCTATATCGGTGTGCAAAATTTAAGAGATATTTGTCAGTTTTTCAGGGAATTTTTTGTATTTTTTAAAAAAGCAAATTTTGCATCTGAAAACACAAATTATAAATTATGTGCTTTAGTTGTTGCATAATTCAAACATACACTGTTACAAAATTGCTTCCTCTTTCCTGCAAAACCTCACGCACACTACATTGTTGTACCTTGCTGTTATTTTAAGCCCTGTAATAAAAATTAAAAAAAACAACACAATACTTTGAAGAGTGTTAAGTGTCATAAGTGTTACATAACATGACAAAAATAAACTCGCTATACAGACATTTAATCTGATGATCTGAGCAGAGCCACTGTCAGAAGCTGGTTGGACACGTTTTTGTTTGTTTTGTCAGCGGTAAGATTAGGTAACAGCGTGGACTTCCAGCTTCTGCACACACACACACACACACACACACACACACACACACACACACGGAAACAAGGAGGAAATTATGTCACTGAAGAACAATTAAAATGCTCTTTTAGAAAATCGATGACAAACATTATCAGAGATAGTCGTCACACCTTTACTGAAAGTTAATTTCCTCCCTGTGTAAGTGACAGTAAACACAGATTGCACCAACTCAGCACTGACCTGTGTGTGTGTGTGTGTGTGTGTGTGTGTGTGTGTGTGTGTGTGTGTGTGAGATGGGGTTTTTTGGATGGTTACCTGTTCTACATTTCGGCAGAGGGGGCGGAGGGTTGATCTGTATAAAGAGACGGCTCAGAGACGTCTACACCACAGCATCTCCTGCCAGGTGAGGAAACACACACACATGCAGCAGATTAATCTGATGGTTTTATTATTACAGATTAGATTAATTTACTACGTTGCTGTAATAATCTGTTTCTGTCTTGCAGGTGAAAACACTCCGACTCTCCACTCATTCTGAAAAGATCATTCATCCATCTCAACGATGAAGCTCGTCGCCGCTGAACTCGTCTCCTCCCTGCGTCCAGCCGCCGGCGCCGCCATGCTGGTTCTCCTGCCGCTGCTTCTGATTGGCTGGGCCGAGCAGGCGGCAGCGCTCTCTGTCCACCGGCCGCTCAGCCAGCCGCTGCGAAACCCGGAGACGTACCATGCTGTCCGGGACGTGGCACAACACGTGAGTGGTCTTAATTTAATGTTTAAATGATGAGGTGAGTCTGCGTAGTCAGACATATTCTGAATTTAAGGTAAAAATTAAATGTATATTATACATGTTTCATGGTGAAGCTTAATATTTTATAAAATAATCACATTTTATATGTAAAACTAAAGCTGTCAGATAAATGTAGTGAAGTAAAAAGCACAACATTTGCCTCTGAATTGTGAGGTAAAGGCATAAAGTTGCATAAAATTGATAAAATACTCAAATACCTTAAAACTACAGTACTTGAGAAAATGTTCTTAGTCATCTTTAATCCCACAATTCTAATTTTAGTATCAGAAATCTGTCTTTAAATCTTAAAATTTAATCTACACACTAATCTTATTAACTTTTTAGCCAGTGCTTCATGTCACAGGTACAGCAAGTCACTGAGGTTGTGTCCTTGTATTTTTTTGGGGTTTTTAACAACCTGGGTCAATAATTAAACGCTACAGTTGAAAAAAACTATATATAAAGGCTGATTCCAGTATTTTTAGCCTAATATTTAAAATTTTGACATAAATAAATGAATGAATTTCATATTTCCACACTAGATTTTTATCCTTCGGCTTTGAAACAACATTTAGGGTCTAAATATGGCTTAAAAAATAACAAAATAAAAGAAAATATAATTAAAAGTGTATGAATAAATAAAATGTGATGAATCCGAATTATTTAAACATTATAGAGACTTTATTTTTGGGGTGTGTTTTGGGGAGGATATCTAAAATCCAGGCTACATATGTGATGCTTATCTGGTTTTCTGTGTCTTCAGGCTCAGAGTAAACAGACGGAGGACGACTCCAGCACCAGACTGCTGCCCAGAGTCAACACCGACCAGGTGAGAACATTTCCAAAACACACTCCTGTAACGTTCCACCTTTCCCACAACGTCAGCGGAACATTCAAGTAACGTTCTCCTAACCAAACCTGACCTCTGACCTCTCCACCTCCTCCAGGACCACCTGAAGATCTGCTGCCTCCACGCCAACATCCTCGACTTCTACCTGAACAACATCCTGCGTCACCATGACAACCAGCATCCCAAGATGCACCGGCTGAAGACCGACCTCACCCGCGTCAGCGAGGACCTGCAGACTCAAGGCTGTGTGAGTGTTTTAATTCA